>VZTD01002621.1:1293857-1411399 GCA_013397725.1 Rhagologus leucostigma
CGCTCCCCGGTCCGGCCCCGTGGGGCGGGAGCGCCGCTGAATCACCTCGGCCGGCTGCCGGCAGGGAGGGAGGGAGGGAGGCGGGCAGACAGACAGACAGACGGACGGATAGATAGACACCACGGGGCTTGGCCGGGCCTTGGACACCCCCGGGTCTCAGCGCGGCGCTGGGCGATGCAGCTGCCCGTCCTGCGGCCTCGGTGACCCCCTGGGCCGATCCCCGCCTCCTCCGCCGGCGGGAGTCCGGCTCCTTTCGGTGTTCCCGCCCGCCCGTCTGCGGACACGGGTTCTGCCCCTGGCACCGGGGCCTCGGGGTGCGGGAGCTGCCGGCTGACTGCGGGGCGGTAACGGGAGAGGACTTTTTGGCTCTGCGGCTGGGGCATGATGCAGCCTTAGGAGATGCTCATTTACATTTCACTCCTTATCCACCATGTGTTTGTAGTTGGGAACTTAATTCATCCCGTTCTTTGTACCAAGTGATGCATTTAATGCCCCAATGACAGCGTTGGTCAGCCTGCAGGAACTTAGTTATAGGAGAACCTTTAACAAGATTTATTTTATTTGCAGTCGTGCTGACTTGTTTTTTTTGGGGGGGGCGGTGGCGGGGAATGGGTTACAGTTGTAGCTGAAGAAACAAACTCATCTACATGTGCTTCACTGTCCATTGGAAGAATGACAGATGACAAAGATGTACTTCGAGATGTGTGGTTTGGGAGAATACCGACCTGTTTCACTCTGTATCAGGATGAGATAACTGAAAGGGAAGCTGAACCCTACTATGTGAGTATGACAAAGGTAGTCACAAATAGTCCAGTGCCGTGGTTATGTTTGTTTCCTTCATTCTCATCACGTGTACAACTGCATGTTGTGAAAAAAACCCAGCTTTTTTTCTTACTATTCCTGGTAGCTTCTGAACGTAAACATGTAACCATGCTGTGATTTTGTCTTTCTTCACAGCAGATTGAAAACGTCAGGCTTGTTCCACTAGTGAGAGAAACTTATCACAGATAATTAAGATCTCTGAAAAAATTCTGAGAAAGTCAGTGAGTGTCTAGGTAAAGGAGGAGGCTGTGTGTGAGTTTGTATGTTCTTGGCTAATGAACAGTTGAAGGGAGAGAACTTCTATGTTAATGCAGAAATAATTTAGTCAGAGACTTATGAAATCTTAAACATTAAGGCTGGTCATCTGTGTAACACAAACTCATACTGAACACTTGCTCCGTGGAAGACTTCTGCTCATTTTCTTTTCTTTAAATGCCAGCAGCTATGAGAGATCTAGCTCAGAAGTAAGAATAGCTACTCAGAGCACTGTCTGAACAGGATTGCTAGCTGATGATAAAAAAAAGGATGATGGATGTACTTGAGTTGTAACATGGAAGTGCCTTCTATAATGATGTATTTATTTATAGTGTTCTCATCACTTTTCATTCTTTCAGCACCTAATAGGCATGTAATTGAGAAAGAATGTTAGCTGATTCAGTGAAATGCAAATTTGAAATGTAACAAGTATATGGGAGGGAAATCTTGAACTTTTAATTTTTATGGGATTCTGAAATTCTTAAATCTTGTCATATCCCATTCCACACTGGATAGAACTTTTTTTCTCTGTTCAATAGCATCTTTGTGTTATCAGTCTCTGATTTGCACGTGTTGTTTTGAAACGTAATAAACTATTAGTGCTTTTTGTTCAGCAGTAATAGTGCTCATCTTTGTGTATTTTAATTTCATCACTGGTAAAAGATAAGCACTTTACTTCATATTTGTTGACCTGTTGCCAAATACATCTAAGCTACCTAAAAGTCTTAGACTTTAATTTATACATATGAGTTAAAATATGTTTGCGTGCTTTGTGTAAGAGCTACACAAAAGGTATGAGTTTAAGTTTAGAGGCATGCAGCCTTGATCTGTTTAACATTGGCATGGAAACCGTGAAACCACATTATCCTCGTGGTGTGGCCAGCTTTCTGAATCAAGGAGATGGTTTTAAGGTCTTAGGATTTCTTTTATTTGCTCCATGTAAAGTGTGCACAAAAATTCTCAATGCTTAATTCTTTCTTTCTGTGAAATCTGGTTACTCACAGATCACAGTTCTAAAATTTTAGCTTCTTCATTTTTCAGTTTGTGTTGGAGCTGATAATACAGCTTTGTGTCTTTGGAGGAACCAAGGATTTATAATAGTATAAGGCAGAATATCGATCAAGGTTTTAAATCTTGCTGTAGTTCTGATAGTTTCAGAGTGTGTCTGCATTAATGTTTTTGTTCAGATCTGGAGCGCATTTGAAATAAGTGTTCATCTTTTCCACTTCTTGTGCCCAGGTTGGCATCACAGAGCAGTCAGACAGCCCACAGTCCGAATCATTTTCACGTGAAGCTGAAGCAGCAGATGGGCTTCAGCTGCTAATGGACATTTGGTGTATGGGAGCAAACTTGAGCTAAATCAAAGTAAAAGAACAACAAACTCCCTAAAATTATGTAGAGTAGAAAAGTATATGTAGTTAACATTTCCAGCTCTTGATATCAGCTCTTCAGCTTTACTTGTCTCCTCTTCCTTGTTAGTATAGATACAACCTCTGTATTCCAGACTGGCTTTCGTAAATGGAAAGACTGCATGGGAAGGAAATACTGGTATCATTAAGTTGAGAGAGGATAAAGAATTCTGCTCTGAGGAACTTGCTTTATGAACATGAAGGATGACATAGACTTGGAGGGTGAGGGGTTAGAAAAACAACCCAGAGTCTGTGGGATGGATGTCGGTTTGTTGTGAGTGGTGTGCCAGGAGAGCCCTGTCTGTCAGGTGGGTTAGGGCAGCACTGGAGTGATGCACGTGTGTATCACCTTCTGGCACTGCACGGGGGTAGGACAAGTAATTTAAAATTAACTTGTCTATCTTTTGGAAGGAGTAGTGACATAAAGACTGGGCAGCTCTGGTAAAACACTGTCCTGGGTCTTACTACAGTCAATTCAGGTAGGTTTCTGCAGTTACACTAGAAATGGATGCATAATTTTCTTTGGAGTGTTTCGTACAGATGCTTATGTTTTGAGTGGCAACGTATTTAGGAACAGTTAGGTTGAACTACTTTTGTTACTGATTTATCTTAAAATTGTTATGCATTGTATTTTAAAATTATATACTGTTTGCCTCTTGGTGCAAGCAACACTTAGGAAGAAAAGAATGAAAGAAGTATACAGGAAGCAGAGACTCATTGGCTGAGACTTGTCAGGCATATAAAGAACGAAATTACGGCAGGATACAGTCTTAGAATGATGCTCTGCCTAAGGGACTGGTCTTTAACAGGACCGCTCTTTAGCTTGCTTGATGTCAAAAGTATCATTTTTTTGAGACGTTTGTAAGAGTGAACAACGTGAAGCCATTCCACGTTAGGATGCTTTGCTTCATCTGCCTCGATACTTTAGTGATCAGACCAGTCCAGTTCCAGTTCATTCTGTAATTTTTCTGTTTTAGTGCTTTGCATGTAAAAATACTATATGCCCTGCAACAAAACCTGCGGAGATACCTGGAGAGGTACGCTTTTTACGCGAAGTTATATTGCAAGTACTTACTTAGGCATTTGGAGTTCTTTGTATTTCATTTAATACAATGAATGGTTAATAAGAAAACATTCTTGGTTATTGTGATTAAATGCTGTAGCAATACACAGTATGCAAAAGGAAGGTGTTGCGGTTTGTGTAATTTTTGGGGATGGCATTTAGGGATGGCTGCGAGGATTTATGCTGCTCGGTGATGTATTTGGAGATTTACTTTTCTTAATTTTATGAAGAGAACTCATCTTATTTGTTAACTTTCAGTGGGTGGGGAAGGGATATTAAAAGGGGTAACAAAGTGCAAATATGTTTAAACTGCTTTTAAAGATCTCACATAACAGATTTAGTATACTTGTAAATATGTAAGGTAATTAAAGCTCGAAAAGTGGTAGAATTGGATCTTTTCATTTCTCCCATTGAAGGGGAAAACTATAGCAAGGTAAAAGAAGTGGGGAGACCAAACAAGGAGTTCGGTAGGTTCTACAAATACCCAGCACCTCTGAAAAACAGGTAATCCCTGTTAAACTGATTAACTGTTGGGTTTTGTACAGTTGTACAGTTTTTGTTGAGGCCTTTTGGGAGTGCTGGCCATGATCTGTTAAATTCAGTTAAATGCCGTTTGGCTGTTGTCTGTGGTCTCTGTGTTAAAGTAGAAACTGGGTTGTTCTTTCATGATACAAACTGAAGTAGAGGATTTTACGGAGGAAGTTATGCAGTTTAAAGGGTTATGTGAAACACTGTTGCAATAAGTAATGCTTTAATATATTTATCAATGCCAACATGATTGTGCTACATGCAACATGCTGAAAATTGGCTTTTGTAAGAGTCCTAGTAAGTCTTATCAGAGTACACCAGCATTAATTTAACTGTACATATCATGCAGAAATAACATGAAATTATTACCAAAAATATATAGGTTTGATTGGTATAGCCTGGACTGTATTGTCTCAAGAACAATCAGTGAAGATATGTGGAATTAGATAAATAAAGGATAAGCTTATGTTGTCATTCAAGTCATTAAAGTACCAAACAATTCTCAATTGAGTGTGTACATAACTTCATTGAATTTATTGAGTTTGTTTGCCTTTTAAAAATGAAGGCTGTGTTTTGACTACATTGCTCCTATGAAACAAGGTAGAAACAACGTGATGATGGTAATAAAAGCAGCAGGTGGAAAAAGAAAACCATATGGTACATGAAAAATGGAGTGTTAACTGACATAATGACTGTGATAGTGGTGAGACTTGGCCTCATGTAATTTTATATAATTGTAAAATTTAGCTGTGTCACAGATGTAACCTAATGCGGCATTATCAAAAAGATGAAACTGTTCTTCCAGGAACTTGATGTACTCTCCATACTTCTTTATGAGTTGGGTATTTACAAATTGTAGTATCATGGCCAAAATATTATCTGATTTATATATCAAAGTGTGGTCTAATTATTGGAGAAATTCTGGAAGAATGTTGCAGCAGAGATCGAGTTTTCTGTCAGGCAAAATATACCCTTACGTGGTTTGGGATGTCTGTACCACAGACATTCACTTAGGGCCTGGCATTATTCATATACTATAGAGAAAATACTTTAAGAAACAACACTGGTTATGAGGAACACTGGAAAACAAATGTTTCTCTAAACATGCAAAATATAATCTGTATATACCTTAGGCCCGTCTGTTTTATTAATAATTATGAAGCAGAACTTTACAGGATGAATACTATTAATTTAAAATGTCTGCTCTAAAGTGAATTTATATTTTACAGGGAGGTAATCTTTACTCATTGAGACACTGAAAAGCATTGTTTGTTAATGCTTATGGATTGATTTTTCTCTAGTAAATGTGCCACACAGTCATCAGTCAATGCACTGATTGCTACAGAGTGCTTAACCACTCCTACTAGGCATGAGACTTTAAAAAAAAAAGGTGGTGGGGAAGATATTGCAGATAAAAATAGCACAACATTCTGATTTGGATAGTATACACTTGAGAAAAGAAGATATTATATGCCAAAGCTTTAAGAAGGTGTCTTGTTTCAACTGATAAAATATCTATAGTTTTCTTTCTGATTTTAGTTGCTGGGTAAAGGTTAAATAGTGAAAGAGTAGTAGTCTTGACTTAATAGGTTGAATTGGCAAACTCAGTGCAAAGAAAATGGAAATTGCCAGCTGTTGGAAGTACAAAGCACTTGGAAACCAAACCCTAAAGCATCTAGTTTTTATTCTTTTTTTTCCCTTGTGTAGGAATTTCCATATTGAAATAATAGCTGATACACAGTTGCTCACTTTTTTCAATAAGAAGTTAGGATCTCTTATGTGTTCATATGAAAAAGGTTTAAAACTTCATTATTTAAATACAGAAAAGCAGAAATTGAATTCCACTGTTCTCTCTCCCACCCCACTGAAAGAATCAAGAACTTAATTTTTTACTTTTTTTAGGTGTTAATATATCGGATACTGCTGTTCTGCATCTTCTGAGTACATCCTTTTATAGCCTTTCATTGACCATTAATAAGTAAACTGTCTAATAGACTTCTTACCTTAAAAAGAGGAAAAAGAGAATGCTAACTGAATTTTGGTTATGAAAATGCATACTTGTTACAGATCTTTATTAGTTTAGTGTATTTTATTTACACTTAAAGTGTCTATAACTTTTTTTCAGTTGCTTTTGCCAAGGATAAGCTACTTGACACTGGTAACAGACAAAGTGAAGAAACACTTTCAGAAAGTTATGAGACAAGAGGAAGTTAGTGAAATATGGTTTGAATACGAAGGTACACCACTGAAATGGTGAGTTTATTGAACTTTATGTGGTTTATCACGTAGAGAGTTCCCAGGTTCAGCATGGTGTCAGTAGTTTTCCTAAAGTAGTTACCCCCTTGGGTTTCAAAGATGGCAGAAGAGGAGGAGGGTAAGAAATGCATGTTTTTTGGGAAAAACAAAAGAAGGTTTAATGTTGAACATATTTTTTTATTACTCTGCTTGAATTTTTACTGTATGTGTTAAGACATAGGTGTTGTGCTGCACTTTCTGGGTTTTTTCTAGTTGTTACCATAATTCAGAATGCCTGTGGTTTTGGCTTTACTGTTGCTTGCAGTAGAATTGCCAAATAAATCTTTATTTAAGAAGTTCCACCCTCCTAAAGATGTCTAGTAACACAGATAGGAAGTAGTTTTTCTGGAGTCTGAATGCAAATAGCTTATATGCTTGAAGGTAATAAACATGAGTAGCCTTCGCTTTTCACTGGTTTGATATGTGCTTGCACTGTAAAACAATCTAATATTGATCTGCAACCATTTGTTGAATTCATTTAGTTCAACTTTACTGAACTAATTGCTGTTGATTCTGTTTTTATTCTGTCCTATAGTCTATTAAAACTATCTTCTTTTGGGGGTTTGGGGGTTTTTTTGTGGGAGGTTAGGGACTTGGACTGACATTGTTGCATTTAATTAATTTTCATAAATACTGTTCATCAGGTTTTCTACTTCTTCTGCTGTTAAATAGTTTTATAGAAGATATTTTGAGAGCTGCAGTGTTTGCTAGTTCTGTACAGATAGCATCAGCCCTCCAGAAGGTATTTAGTATTTTGAATGATGAAGAGATTTTTATCTCTTTTTATTCCTTGTATCATCATAGGAAAGAAAACTAGTGGTTTATTTTTATCTTACTGAACCCTGATTGTCTTGTGATTAGCAAGCATCCTATCATGGAGTCCTTGTAGACTTGGTGATGCAGTAGATCTCTTCTAGTCTTTTTTTTCTTTGAGACTGACCTAGTGTAAACCTTGAAAATATGTAAATAGAAACCCATAAAAACTAGCTCTTTAAGCTTTTATTATAACTGACTGGCAAAACCAGCTTTAGACATCTATTTAAATTATGTGAAATTTAACAAGAAATGATTTCTTATGTGCCATAGTAACATTGAGTCATGGATAGTACCTAAATAAACAACAAGGTACTGCATTTATCCCGGTGTGTTCATAATCCCAGCTGAATATTGGGAGGAAACTAATTTTCACTGAAGTTGTGACAAGAAAGGAAAGAGAGGCTTTGTACTTTAACCAAAAATAGATCCGTATTTTCTGTAAGTTTTCGAATACCATGAGGTTTAAACTAGAATAAAAAAACAATAACTGTAGAATATAGGTAGAGAGTAAAAATATAACTTGTAATTCTAAAATTAAATGAAGAATTATTAAACTCATTGAATGTAGAAGTGAAAATAAATATCAAATGATGATCTGCTAATTAAGGAAAGTGCTATTTGTAAACCATTATTTTAAAAGAATGGTAATCCCATAAAGAATCAAAGCATCCTCTGGGGAAGACCCAAACACCAGAACTGAGAATTAGATTGAGCTATTAGTTGGTAGAGAAAGAATAGTGAGCATTAATGTTTAATCTTTTTAGCTATTTGTGCATCCAGAATCAAATAGAACTTGTTAATAATGTTGTTTATTCTAATTATTTACTTTGCACTGTGAGGTCTTATTGTTTACAGTCTGTGCAGTTTCATACCTAGTTGGGATGAAGTCTGTGTCTGTTCAGATGCAGCTCTTCCATTTTCCAGTGAGATTTTGGAAGAAGACTTAAACATAGTTTGAACTTCAGGCTCTGCAGTGCATGGGTCAAGTTCCTAAAGTAGAATGAAACTCTCCAGGCCTGGAGTTACAGGGGCATGGGTTCTTTCTCCTGCTGAGAGTGTTGGGACAGGAGAAGATGGTTTCTTTGCCTGCAGGAGGTGTGTGCTGGGGAAGGATCTGTCACCAAGGTAAGGAGTTTCAGGAAGAGGTTATCAGACTGCAGCATTAGAGACTACAGAAGGAAATGGATCAAGCCTCAGGCCATCCTGCAGCTACAGGAGGTTAAACCTACAACCATACTGAAGGAGATGCAGGCAAAGACTGTGATCACTGGATTAGAAAACAGTCTCCTAAGATTTGGAAGAGCTGGAAGTTTATGACTTCTCGCAAGAGGAGGAATGTTCCTTCTACACTTGCAGTTCTCTAAGTACAGCATAGGTTCCGTGCTCTGGCTGCAGGTGGAGGACTGAAAGTGTTGTCCAGTGATCCATCTGATGTGGCTGAGCCTGAACTGTGTAGGGGCACCAGGAGGAAATGAAAAATTAAGTCAAAAGTCTGTATTCTACTTACTGTCCTTTCTCCAGGATTTTTGACTCTGCGGTTTCATGGTCACTGCAGCGAAAGCTGCCACTGATTATCACATCCAGAACTCTTTTGTTTTAATAATAAGTAACAGATTCATCTTAGGGTTATCTCTGGTTCATCCAGTGTCTGTATCAAAAAGTCTTGACTACTTGTGTCCCACTGTGTTGCTTTTTCAGCAGATGTCAGAGATTAACAGGAACCAGGATCTGTGATGTAGACACTTACTGAGTTGTTTAAAGAAGACTTTATCTGTTTTCTCACCTGGACTGCGTGATCTGTTGCCCTTACTAGTCCCTCCTCTGTTCCTGAACCACAAGAACTCAACCAACCTGTTGTCTGTCCCATTAAGTTTCATACATCTAAGCTGCTCCCTCGCATGGAAGAAACCCTCTGCCCTCATCTGCCCTGCCTGCCTTTGCTAAGCAGCTTATGTCTGTCCTTCCATAGCAGCGTTCCAGTTGTGCAAGCTGTCTCACTGTACCTCAGGTAGCCCAATGCTCTCACAGTAATGCCATAGCATGTGCAGCGCTAGTTTTTCCTGCTTCTTTCCCAAGCTGTGTGCACTTATGTAGATACTTGTGGTGGGCTCTCTTCTACCTTCTTTTATCACTGTGACATCTCCCTTGTAGCTGTCACCTTTCACCACTTGCTATCCACCCATGTCCGTTAATTTCTGTTTATCTGTGGGTTGTTATTCACACTCCTGTTTTTTATGGTCTAAAGCTCTCACCAGGCTGGGCAACCTGAAGGCAAAGATACTTTTGTCTGACTTAAGTGGATTCCGTCTCTCCCTAGTAGTCCATTATCCCCAAAGAGTGTCCTGTGTTTGTAAAAGCCAAGTCCTTGTTGTTGCACCAACTGCATAACCAGCTCTTGACCTGCAGACACCTCTCTGAACCTGTCTCCTTTAATGGCAGAATTGTGGCGATGCCCCTAGAACTTGTATAGTCACTTTTGAGACACTCAAGGATTCTCTTGCAGCATGTAAAATTTGTGCCCATGTGCGTAAACAGCCAGGACTAATAATCCAAGCAGAGGACAATTTTGCTAGTCTGCAACTTTTTAACAAGCAGCAAACCTCTGCAGGTTAACAAGGTGCTAGATGGGGCTCTCTCCCCTGTAGGATGGAGTCTCCTAGTGCTATGACTGCTTCCTCTGGCTGTGAATGTGCTGTTCAGACAGCTCTGATGCTTCCTCAGAACTTCCAGCCTCTTGTCTGCCACTGAAGCACTGCCAGTGGTTGGAGAAGGCCTGCCCTCTCTTGGCCAGAGGTTAAGGAAACATTTGTCGGACCATCCAGGAGCTGCTCTGGCAGTCACACCCTCAGACCACCTGAGGTGGGACCGAGGCCCCTTCACAGCAGGTGGCTCCAGGTAGCTGATGGGTGCCTCGCTTGAGTCCCTACACACCCAACACAGTCAGACAAGGTTTCCTTACCTGCTCGATCCTTGGTTTCCCATGCAAAGCCTCAGGCATCTGGATCCTTAAAAGACCTTACTCATGGTGTAAGAACAGAATAACAGCTTGAGCTGGTGCCCCTGAGTAGGGACCCCAAACCAAGGAACCCCTGGACTTTTATACCCTCACAGTCTGTGCGTGCAGTAGTGTGGGGTTTTTCCTCTGGGTCACTGGCTGCTGCCGTGCCTCTGGTGTCCAGTCACCTGGCAGAGCCACAGGTCCCCGTGCCCATTCCTGTGCAAAAGGTTGGCACCAGTTCCCGTCCTCTTGTCTGGGGCTCCCATCACCCAGAGCTCAACCTGCAGCTCCCTCTGCAGCTGCACACTGAGCTACTGGCACTGATTGGATTCCTCAGCACCAGAGTTCACACAACTCTGGTCTTCCCCATCGTGTGAGTCCCCACTGACCACTCCAATGACTGCTGACTCTTTCTCTCCAATTCTCATCTCTGTGAGATCTTGGTGAAGATGCCATTAATCTCTTTATCTTCCCTGATGCTGTGCAGTCCCCTGACCTCCTGCAGTTCCTTAACTTGGTGACAGAGCTCCTCACTAATGTGCACCTGCTCTAGGCAAGGACATTTCCTCTCCTTGTCCCAACCCTCAGGAGAGGTCCCAAGCTCTTCTGTCAGCTTGAGACCTGGAGAGCTGCAGCCTTTCTCAGGAGCTCTCCCTGAGTGATGCCACTCTGTGCTGGAGTAGTTTCTTCAGCAGATACTAGGGGATGACACCTGCAGCTTGTTTCCATCCTGTCTGAGCACTTGCACATGGCTTTCAGTGAAGTTTTTGTCCCATTTGTGTGGGTTGTGTTCCAGCTCTGGTAATTTTATAGGTGCCTCTCTAGTACCAACTGGATGGCTGCTTGACCCTTCCTGTTCATAAATTAGCAGAAGGCAAAAGGTCAAAGCACCATTTGCTCAGGCGTCTATCAACTCTGCAAAGCACAGGGATTTTACTGAAGAAATTTGATTACATGAACTTCACTTTGTAATCTAAACTGATTAGAAAATACAGATGTAGGCCAAGACCTGATGCAGGAGTTTTTGTGTGGGGTTTGGTTTGGGGTTGTTTTTTTTTTTGTTTTGGTTTTCTTTTTCTTAGGTATCTGTTTTGTTGTAAGTATTGAAAATTGAAAGTAACTGGAAATCATTGTTCATGTTGAAAATTTGTATTCATCTAATTATCAAATCTGATTTTTGTTACTTAACTCACCTGGAAAACCACTCTTTCATGAAATTCTTTCTGAGTCCCTGTTAAGTGTTTAGGACATGATTGGCAGTAGTAAAAAACCTTCGTGGTGAAAACTTGAGCATTAGCAGTGAATCACGATAAATCTGGATATGCATTCTCTTTATTCTTTATTCTCAGGTAAGCTCAGGAATTGTAGTAATTTTTTTGGGTTTTATTTTGCTGTTGTGGTGAATTTGTCTTAGCTTTGGAGTGGCTCACCCATAGAGGGTGCTAAAGCACTGTTGTGTGAGAGTTTCACCACTCTGGAAAATGGCTTGGCACAGGTGCTGTTAAAGCAACGCTCTCGGTTAGTACTCTTGGGACTTTCAAAACTTACGTACATGCTTGGCTCTGTGACCTGTGATCAGTCCCATTTAATTCAGTGAAACTACTGATTTTACAGTTCAGTGTGTGTTTCTCTCTTTGTAGGATGAAAAGCTAGTAAGGCTCTGTGGGTTACGATTTTTGAAAAATAAGAGAATGGGTCTTGGTATGCTGAAAGTAAAAGAAAAATATTTCATCAAAAATCTTGCCAATGTCTGTGTGTGAGAAAACTGAAGAAAGAGCTTTTTTTACAGTGCCTGTGGAGGTTTTGTGTATGTGATATATGTTCCATATACTGCTGGGGGCTGTATATTCTAATGAATTTAAGGGAGAGAAAGCTATGACACACAAGTGAATATTTGGCAGAAGCAAGATTTTTTGTGTGACTCCTTTAATCTAGAATACCCTTGAAATACAAAACTCCAATCAATTTTTTCCTCCCTTTTCATTCTTTATTTGATAGTAAAGATACAGAGTTGATCTATCCTCTTTCAGCCCTTTTACAGATATGTAATTTTTTCACTTTTCTGCTTATTTTCTACACTGACATATCAGGCATGTGGGAGAGGAAGGGATGTTAAGGGTGAGTGTGGTATAAACACAGGACAATCAAGCTTCTGAAAGCATGTGTGCTTTTCTGTCAGACCAGCTATTCCTGGTCTGATGCTTTTTAACTAAAAGTACTGTTTTGGGAGGTTCCACAAAGCAGCTGTAGGCCACTTAAGGCTGTTGCAAAAGTAGCAGTGTTTTGTGGGCACAGCTTGGAGACCACTGGTTTAGAAATTGAACATGTAAATTCCAGACTTGATTCTGCCTGTCAGTCATTTACACTTGCCTGTATAACTTTTCTAAGTAAGCAATAAAGAATGCTTCTTGTGGGAGTCAAACAGCTATTGTGTGTGTGTGTAAATGCAAGTATATTAACTGTGATATGTAGAATTAAATGCACAGCTTCTATCTTAAATTAATATCTTGTCATTTTTAGGCATTACCCAATTGGTTTGCTCTTTGATCTCCATGCATCAAATACAGCCCTTCCTTGGAGCATCACAGTGCATTTCAAGGTAAAACTGACACAGACCCTTTTTTAAGAACAAGTGAGCATGAGATTGCATGACATTTGGAAGCTAGGAAAAGGTTTCATAACTATTTTATAAAACAAGTGAATGGTATGATTTGAAAGGGAGAATATTCATTGTTCAGGAAGCATATGAAGGTTTCTGTAAATCTGCAGCTATTTTCCATGAGATTCTCCATCCATGAAATTAATGAGATTACTTGAAAAATTATTCTATTATAATCTCAAAATCCAAGGTTGTTTTTCAAGATAAGTTATGAGACTTATGCTATAAGAGAAGAACTTTCTATGATGTTCTTAATTCAGTTGTCTTGAGTTAGATGAGCAGGGATATGAGATGCTGTAGAAGTCCTGGAAGTCAGGGAATGCTGTTGTACTTCCTGTTGGTCCCTTTTAGAGAACTGAGTGAAATGAGTTTGGTCTTGTGACAGCTTAGTCACAGGAGAGACGTTATTTTGATTATGCATTGTAAAACCATTAGGTATGACTTAATAGCAGTACTGATCTTTGCTCAGAAGGGTTTTTGAGCAGGATTAGCTTTGGTGCAGGATTCTTGCATACCCCAATATGCATTGAGACAATAATTCCAGGTATGTTTTGAAGTGAAAAGAAAAACTACAAATCATGATGTTTATCTTTGAAATGTTAATTTCTCCACTGTAAAAGAAACATTGCAATAGGAAAACTGATCTGAAGGACAACACTACATTAATACTTTGACTTCAGTGCGTGAGAGATTTGAGTGAAATGAAAAGCATATTCAGAAGCCGTTGTGTTGAACGTTTTCATTGAAACAATTCTCAAAGGTGTGTTAGAAAAGCTTTTTGCTTGCAATCTGATTCTTTTTGGAAGTATACACTGAAACCATACATTCTTATGATATGTATTTCTACATGTTGAAACTTCTAAAATGACTGACTTAATGGATCTGAAGTTGGGAATGTTTTTGAAACCACTGTAATTGCTACACTTGTCTGATAAATGTCAGAGACCTGGGATGAGGAAACTTCCAGAATGTTCTGAAGAAAATGTAGGGTGTCTAGTTTCATAAATCATGGTTTAATTATTATGTTCTGAGAGCTCTGGGATATTAACAGTGGCAATGTGTGGATGTTGCCATCACAAAGTAGAGGCATCTTGAGAATTAAGTTGCAGCACCACAGTGCTTTTTAATTTCATGCAGCAACATAAATTTGACTTTCATGTCCTTGTGTTGCTGCTTGCCAAAAGATCAGCTACTTTAAGTTTTTCTCAAAGATGTACATTAAAGATCAGCAGAAATAATTAACTGCTAAGGTAGTATTATTTTAAAAGTTGATGTAATGTAGTAATACAATACTGTGGAGTTAGCACCTGCATAATCTCTCTCCTATTTTGATGTAACCTGAAAGTTTATTTAAATAAAACCCCTCTGAATCCTTAAGTCAAAACATAACTGAAAGATATCAAAATATGTCAAAATATTGAAGAGACTTTCATGTGTTACAGTTCCTTACAACTGAATAGTTTAGGTGTGGGATTTCTGGCTAGAGTATTCTTTTCATTTCTGTGTAGTTATTCTTCAAAGAGCCATAGTTTTTATTTGACTTAATTAAACAGTGGTAGATTTTATGGGCTTTAACTTTTGTTGCCATGGCTGTCTCCTTTCTTCTACCAATGCATCCTGTCAACAACAGATATCTCAAACATCTGTAAAGAGTGCTTTTCAACTTTTTTTTAAAAGTCAAACTGCTCCATCATGTTTCTTTGTTTGAAGTTAAAAACATGGAAAAGGTTTATTTCTGTTCAGCAGAAGTTTTCAAGTTGATAGATGGTTCTAATTGTCGTCCTGTGTTATGTATGCAGGCCAAATCATAAACACAGGTAGTTTTTGCATTGAAGAAACAGTTTATTAATTTGTACTTCTAGTATGCAATAAAATTACATGCAATGTATCTTGTAAAGTTGAAAAAAAGTTGCATTAAATAGTTGCAGAAGGATGAGGCTGAACAGCATAATGGGGTCTGAGAATCATGAGAAAGCTGTAGCCTGGGAAGTTGCTTTTGTTACCCAGGTGTGGCTTTACGGGAAGGAGGGAAATTCTATCCTTTCCTATTAAAATTATCTTAGCTTACTCTGCAGCCTGCTTAAAACTATTCACGTTCTCAGTGTGGTAACCACCTCTCCAGATTTTGGGCAGCAGATAAGAAGTGGTGAACCGGGCTGGAAATAGCAGCGCTATTGGAGGAGAGGAAATCGTGTGTGCCAGGGGAAAGGCTGAGGTTCTGCTGAAGCCCTTGTCTGCTGGTGCCTCCCTCTCCACCCGTGACCTGACATACAGGAGGAGAGACAACATCTGTCCTTTTGTGACAGTCGTCATCTTAGTGTTTTTTTAGGTGAAAATTGGGTTGGGTGGAATGGAAAGGAAGTACTTTTCCATGTAGCATATGGATAAATTGTGGAACTGCTAGGAGATAATGTGAAAGCCAGAAGTATAAATGGGTTTTTTTTGAAATTAATCTTTTTAAAGAAAAGACCACTGATGGTAACTAAACACAAATACATAGATGCACCCCCTGCCACTGGATACATTCCTTATGGTTTTTGATGCTCTACTTTCTGTAAATGTAGTCCAATGCAAGCAGACTGTCACAGGATAAACAGATGTTTTGTGAACTAGAACTGAGAGATAAATATGGGTGGAATGGAGTTATGAAACCAGACTGTTGAAATTGCCTGTGATGTTTTTGGTACAGTTTTATGCTAGAGGTCTTTTAGTACTCCTGTCTGTACAGACAATACCTATTTCTTTGTGACCAGTTCGTGCTGCAAGGGTCTACTGGTATGTGAAAATGAAAAACAGAACTCCTTGAGCTTCTAAGAAAATCGGAGTCAACCCTTAGTAACTTTTCTTTCAAAGATGCAGGACATGGAGGGAGTAAGACACCACCAATAAGAGTACTTGAATTAAAGCTGCTTATGTTATCTGTTAATACTTTTTGCCAATCTCCTAATTGTATAGCCAGGGGTGGTTACCAGTTTGTTTACAATTGTCCTTTTTTTCAGGGAACTGAATAAAGTTATTTATGATTGATCACTATTTCTTCAGGTAGAAAGAATTTCTTAGCAAGTAGAATTTTTTTTAAAAATACAAGCACACATGATCTACATTTAAGCATAAAGTTTATTATTTTGTGCCCTGATTGATAAATCAGTGGAGATGCTATGTCTTCTGTTGGCAGTCTCATGTAGGTGAAACTGTTTCATATACTTCTTGCAGATGTGCAGTGTTTTTTTCTAAGTTGTCACTTTCATGTTTAGGTTTTTCAGCTTCTACTCACAATACTTCTTAGAAATGTGTCAGTGTTTTCCTACTAAAGAAAAGAGTACACAGCACTGAGATGCAGGAGTGTTTTCCAGTCTTTCACAGTGTTACTGCTTAGAAGCTGGGAAAATTAATCATGCCACACCTAGTTCTAGTACTGCATCTAGATTCTTTACACTAGTTTAACTAGCTTTGACCAATTTTAAATGGATCCTTGCTGTTCTGCAGACTACACTGTGTATGATTTCTGGAACTCATCCCCAGGAAGTGACATTCCTTGCAATATGAAATTCGTTGGAAGAAAGTCAGCAGGAAGATGTCTACCTGTAGAAAGAGAAGAATGTCCCAAAAAAGACCCTGCAGTTCAATATTTAGACATATGTGTAGCGAAACAGTTGTTGTAACAAAACTGTTGTTTTCATAAACTTAGCTAAAACATCATTTTTTAACTATGAAAGTCAGTTTCTAAATTCTTACATTACTTGGCATTAGGTACATACCACTGTTTCTTCCTTTGTTTTGAGGGATGCCAGTGTTTCACTCTGAATTCTTGCATGTAAAGAACTTTTTTGATCTTTAAGTATGCTATTTCGGTCTGTTTGTTTCTTCTGGATTGGTTACAAGACTTTACAGTTTTATTTGAGCAAGTAAATTGAACTTCTGAAAGTATTTTACAGGCCTATACAGATGTCAATTGGCAAGTAACAATCCCAGTAATGTTTTCCTAGTAATCTCAGGCCCAATTATGCTGAGACACTCAGCTTTGTAGGGTAGAACAGGAGCAAGGTCTGCCTCAGAAGGACTTTCTTTATCGTTGTGTCTTTTTTAATGTCTTTATATTTGGCCATTCTCATGTGAGCAGTTAGATTTACCTCTGTCCTTAGATTTCTAGTCAGCTTAACACACATCAGTTCTAACAACAGCACTCCCTTTTGCTAGTTCAACACCAAACCATGTCAACTTCAGTGGAAAAGATGTTAGGAATCTTCTTTAGGCCCCTGTTTTTGGAAAATAGTCATCCTTTTAATCCACAGTTTCCAGAGTCTGGGTTCTCACTGTCATGAGGAGGAATCACTGTATGAAATTCCATTATTTAATTTCCAACTCTTCTCAATAACCTAATGAGGAGGGAGCTATCACTGTTATACTCAGAATTTCCTTCAAGTAAGGCAATCCCCAGCTGCCTTTTTGATATTTTGGGCTTCTGTATTTTGAAGGAGTCTTCACTATTTTTCCTGGGTTTATGTAGGGGAGTGAAGGTAGGGTTTTCTCCAGCTTTAGATTGCTCCTACTTTGACACGTTAACTATGTTGTAAAAGCCTTTGAAAAATATCCCATTATATGTACTTGTATTTCCAAAATGGTTTTGACAGTCCCTCACAAAAGCTTTTTAAAGTGCCAATTTGTAATGGGTTAAGAGGAAAGAGCCTCTGGTGGAATAGCATGGGAATTCAAGTATAAAAACATGGCAAGCCCTTGTTAGGAAGGGGAGCACCGATGATGCCGCCACTCTGGCTTGGCTCTGAGGTTTGCTCCATTCAGCATGGTCATAAGCAACTGTGAAAATAAGATGAATATGGAGGGAATAAAGGTGGGTTTTAAAACTTCTGAAAACTAAAGGCAATGGATTTGTGGTGGTGAATGCTTGTGTTATTATAAAATGGCAAGTGATAGTAAGTGTTGATAAAAGAAAAACTGGAAGAAGGAAAACCACAAGCTCTACAATACTGGACTTCTGATCAGTTAATTTCCGAAGAAATCCTTTTCATACCTAAATGAGATTTACTATTATAACTCCTTAATAAATTAATTAGGAGAGGTAGATGTCATTTACTAAAGGGATGAGAGTTACTTGAGGAATGGTAGTTGTGCATCTGCCTTGCTGAATGCTGTGTGCCAGTTCTAACCAAATAAAAGGGGTCTAAAATCGAGTCACACAGGCTAGCAGTAGTCATGTGGATTAGGTGAAACTGGAGCTGACAAAGATTTCCGGTATCTCTAAGGAAAAATGTTGGTAAGTGGCTGATATGCTATAGTTGATACATGTGGGTGATTCTGCTTGGTTTTCAAGGAACTGCATAGAAGTGGTTGATAAAATATCATAGAGAGCCAATATAAATTAGGTGCTTGTCACTTCTCATCGTTTTCTCCTGTTTATTGTGTGAGAATTGATTATCTGCTTGAAAACATGTTAAAATTCTGGTTTTACAGAAAGTTGTTGAGCTTTTATTTTTCCTGAAACATTTTCACTGCAACCTGTTTCTTGTCAGCAGAATGAGAGAATGGTTGTTACATTCTTCCGTAAGTAGATTCCAGTGTGCTTTTTTTCCATAAATATATGCTTGTTTAAAATTATCATTTATTCTTCATCATACAAGGTGTGTGATGCCTTTATTTTTCTTGATCTATCGTTTCTCTTTGTAGAATTTTCCAGAAAAGGATCTTCTACACTGCCATTCTAAGGATGTGATTGAAGCTCATTTTATGGCATGTATAAAAGAAGCAGATGCTTTAAAGCACAAAAGTCAAGTCATCAATGAAATGCAAAAAAAGGATCATAAGCAATTGTGGATGGGATTACAGAATGGTAAATAAAACACATCAAGTATTAATTATATTAGGTCAAACAAGCTAATAATTTCTTCAAATTTAGTTATTGCATGAGATATAAAACGTCATTGTTCTGTAGAATTTTTGTCAACTGTCATGGAAAACATTGATGGTTTTGGTGGTTTTTTTTTGTTGTTGTTGTTTGTTTTTTTTTTAATTAAAGTCATCATTTTGGTGATAATTCAAATGTGCCTTGACTTATTCAAGGAATTAGATTGCATCGTGACTCTGTTTTAACAAACCAAAACTAGCAACAAAACAAAATAGATAAATCCTCTCTAGTGTACTTTTGTGCAAATGATGGTCTTTATTTGGTAGATACCTGGGGTGTAAGTGTTCAGTATTAGCTATCCTGAACCATACAAAAGAGACTGTGTCCTCTAGTTAATGCTCAAGGGTTGTCACTGGTAAACAATACAGGTAAACTTTAAAAAAAGTTGTTCAGTGGATTTAATAATTTTACTTTTCTCTCTGCCATTTTTTTTAATTGCTTCATGGCTTTCTCAAGGACTTCTGCATAAATAAGTATTGACTTGAAAAAGTCAGCAAAATAATTCGGAACAAGATCTTATAATTAGTGTTCTTACTTTGCACAGATGGCATAAATCTATATTGCAGCGCAAAATAAAACTTCTGTTTTTAGTGTCTTCCATATCATGGTTCTTAGAGTCCTGTAAGTTGAAAAGCTTTTATAAGTATTTCAGAAACTGCTCTCTAGAATGGGCGATTATGCTACTTTTGTTGCATTTTTCTCATCTCCTGAAGCTGTCATTTATACTACCACTAGTAAATTTATTTTATGAAAGCATTTTACTGTTAACATGAAGATGTTTATTCTGTGTGAGATAAAAAATACTGAACACTTAGAAATAACATCTCCCCATGTGTATAAGAAAAATTAAATGAAACAGAAGAACCTTAGAATGCAAGAAGACTTGAGCCATGCTTTTGGTTTAGACAACAAGGTTCCAAGTTAGTTTTGATTTAACGTGTGTATTTAGTGAGTGTGTGGCATTTTTTTCCATTGTTGTTTAGTGGCACCGCCTTTCATATTAAAGGTACTCCAGTGATAATTTTGAAGATGAATGCTTATTAGAACTCTGCTTTCTATTTCTTATTTAAATGGAGGAGAGCTAGAAATTGAGGGATTATCTTAATTTGCCATTTGAGTGGTAGGATCTGTGCATACCTGCAAAATTTATCGAGTAAGAATTTACACTTTATCTGGTTTGATTCCAAGTACTTCTTGAGAGATTCTGTATTGCATAGATAATAGTCAGCAAACTGACTGATACTATGTTCAATTTTGTGAATTAATAGTAAATAAGAGTTCTGGTCTAGTGAAAGCCAAAATCAGTATAAAAAATAGAAGTTTCCCTAAAGCTTATATCATTACAAGTCAATTTAAGCAGAAATTTTAGTAATTCTGTGGGGAAAAAAGTATTTTGCTGTAATAGAATTTGTCTTGCAAGCAGTTTAGTTCAAGAAGCAAAAATCTGTGCCAGCATAATTTTGTTTGCTATTTCAAAAAATTATTATCTTTATGGCAAAAAGAAATTCTGTCACTTTGTCCCAGTACCTAGGTGTTCCTAGCAGTGCACCTTATGTGCTCTTTTTATTAATGCGTTTTTAAATTAATACTAAAAGACCTCTAACATGAGTTACACTGTGACTGTAGAGTTACAGTATGAGTATAATAATGACAGAAGAGTGGACTAAAGAGGACAAGTTAAAGTTCTTTTAACCAGAAGTTATAGAATCCTGATACTCTCAATATTTAAGGTAAGAGGACAGATAAACAGCATGCTTTTTTTGTGGTCATCTTAGGCTTTATCTTTTAGTTGACTATTTGTCTAAGAATATCTTCAGTTATAGGGAAAGCAGAATTTTTCTGTTTTGCTCTGTAATGTTAAGAACAGAGGTTGCCTAGCAAAGTTGATTTCAAGGTTTCACTGTACATAATGAGAAATTGCACCTGTGGAATCTGACACCTGAATGAGAAGTTTAGGCAATCTTTTGAATACTTTCAAATGCTAATTTTAATTTCTCAACTCTTCATAAAAGAGAAACAAGAAAAGCTTGTGAAACCAAGAAAACTCTTTTTAAGCATGTTGTATCTTTCAATGTGTTTTTATAGGCTTTCGTTTGAGATGTAATAATTTTAAACCACTTTGTGAAACAGAATGAATGACCACAAAAAAAGAAAAGAAAGTAGCATTTGTGATAACTGCTTTGTAAGTAAAGATACATCTGCAGACTGTTTCTTCTCTGGAACTTCAAACAATTTTCTTCAGTTCTTAATTATAGGAAGTGTTATTTGTTTAATGAGTGATAGCATTACTTAGAAGACGTCCTGAATTTACATTTTTGAAAAAAACCTTTCCAGTTTTATTTGTTTGGAGAAATATAACTATCAAGTAATGTGTAACTGGGTATAGATGTTTCTGCTGAGAAGCAGCTGCTTAAACAGGTAACATGTGAAACTTATCAGTTGCCTGTAGATGGCTTTTAAGAGAAGAGCTGTAATAGTGAATTTGTGGGAAAATCTTGTGCTGGTAACAGCTGGTAGTTATTCATATCACCCTTTACATCCCTCCTCCCACCATTTCTGGTTTTATGTTAATCTGATACCAAATCAGGAAAGAAAACATACTCTTCGATTTTGTGCTGTGGTTTTTCTTGCTCTTCACAGACAGTTTTTGATTCATAAACCAGATATTTCTTAGCTAGAACTCTTCTTTGGGACAGGTACATTTTTTGAACAGCATCATGGATGTCTGTCTGTGGTAGGGAAGTGATAAAAGCAGACTGCGCAGCTGTACTGACCTTTGTTCCTTTGTAAGAATTGTTAAAATTCTTTGGTCATAATTCATGGAAAATGTTACTACTGTTTTTACTTTAATAGAGTTATGGCCATTTTTATCATGGATAAAGAGGATTTTCAAGTTGGTGGGTTATTTTCTTCTTGCCTTTTGTGTGGAAAAATAAAGGCTTTCAACTTTGAAACTCCAAGACTCTGTGGGCCTACCGATGACTCAGGATCAAACGAATGAAATCCCAACTGTTTCTAGGAGGAGAGCTGCATTTTTTGCGTGGTTCAAAGAATTAATATCTATAACTTCAGTATATAATGGTTCTGATAAATGAGGGGATTTCGATTCAGCACATCTGCTTTTTATCAGTGGTGGACTAACAGAAGCAACTGTACCCTGAAATTTTCACAGGCATCCTTTTATAACCAATGAAGACTAGACTTGGTATTTCTGATACATGAGTGGGAGAAATAAACAGCAAAAACCCATAACCATTTTAAGGTTTCTTTTATATATTATAAAATATAATGAAGTCATTATTTTACTGAAAATATTATGGAAAAAGAATGTAATGCTCATTCATGCTGTAGGGCTTACCAAAAGTTAAGTGGCCGTATTGAATTGTTCTTATTAGAGGAGAAAAATCCTTCAAGCATTCACAATATACAGTATTTTATCTTTTAATGCATGTGATCTCTTTCTTTTCTTACTGACAGAATCAGGCCTTTGTTGTCTTGCATTTAGTTCCAAAATTTATCTAAACTATTCTTGAGTTTTTGAGAGGCAGAAGTTGTGTTTGTTCTCAATTACCACATTTCTGTTTAGAAATGTTTGAACTGCGAAAGGAAGTGTCTTACAATATCAGCTTTTCTTGTGCTGTGTACACTTGACCCACTCAGGTTTGATAGGTGTGTTTCTCCTCTTCATAGAGAACTGGTGGAAGCAATGCTGTTCTTTACCTCATGATGAGCATGCTTTAGTAGCTGAACAAATCTGTGATCTCAACTCATAATTTAAAATTTGCTTAGAAAATCTTGTGGAGTTTATCAGGAGAATGAATAAAAAAGCTATTAGTTGTTAAATCACAAAGCTACCTTGTTTACTTCTTCCCTGTATTGCTACCAAAGTGGGGAGTTCTTTCCATGTTCAGTCTGTGGAGGTTTGGTTAACTGTGAACACAGATTAAATAATTCCTTTGAGCTTTGAAAATGAGTGTATTGGTTAAAAGAGATGTAAAAAACCCAATCCTTGCCTTCCTGGGATGTTAGTTTAAAATTTCCCAAAATGTGACAAATTGCCTTATAATTAGTGTCAGTACCTGCTTATTCTGGAGTTGAGATAGCACGGCATGCACCAAACATCAGTGCTGCTGATACCATGGAACTGAGGGAATGCTATTTAGACAGATTCAGATAGCCCTGCACAAAGTCAGCCCAGTGCTGATTTGGTGTTGAGCAGGGTCTGGCTTCGGGCAGGCTGGACCTGCAGAATGAGTCAGGCCTTCCTGGGGATGTTTTTGGGTTTTTTTTCCATGACGGTGGGTTTTGTTTGGGGTTTGGTTAGTTGTGGTTTTTCTGGTAATGGATTGTGATCTAGACCTCACTGTTCTGCAGTGTTTATGGGATTGTTACCCTTTCTGCACAAATGACTAAGCCAATGCTCCACTTGCATGGGTGCAGTATTGTGAGTCTAAACTGCCATCCCTCTGAAACTGCTTTTGACTTTGTTATTCCTCTGTGCTGGCCTGGTGTCTACTTGAATAGCTGCCCTTTGCTGCGGCACAAAGGTGGGGAATTGATGGCAGCCAGCATTCCCCTGTTGGCCTTCTCTTCTCTGCTCTCGAACAAGAGGGCAGAGCAGGTCTGCTCTGTCTGAGGCCAGTGAGAACCAGAGGGTCTTAAAGGAGGACATGAATGGTATGAAGGCAGAGAAGGAAGGAAAGCAAAAGGTAACACAGCATTCACAATCCTACTGAAGTCTCTGCCATGAGAGGAGGTCGCCTAGAGATAGGTAGGCAGAGATAGTGTTTCTAGCGTTTTCACCATCTTGTGTTAGATGTCCATGTGCCTGATGAAAACCATTACACTCTGAAGGAGCAAACTTCGAGGTCTCTTTTTGTTGCCTTCTGCTTTTCTTCCTCCCCTCACTCTCAAAATAAGTAATTTCCTGAAAGATGTGTATGGTCTAACTAATATTTAGAGTAAACTATCTCTAAAAAACAGACTTTAATTTTAAATTTAACTTTCTTTAGTTGTTGAGGGTTTCTTGTTTTTCAATTTGAAATGCATATAAGTTACCTTCTGCTAGTAAAGTCCTGAGTTTATTAATATGCATAAATATAAAGGTTCCTTAACTTTTAAGAAAAGCTTTATTTTAGAAAAAGCATAGTACGGGGAAAGCAAAATGGGTTAGAAAGTTACATGGTGTTATGCTGCTTTGTTTTCATGTATATATAGAACGCATAATTACAGATGAAGAAATCAAAATTCCAAGGCTATCCTAGACATGGAGCAGAGAGCTGGAGGATGGATGAAATTGTCAGAAGTCCTTTTCCCTTTGGCTGACTCAGGGAAGTCTGTAACAAGCCCTGCTGCTTAATTCCTATACAGCCTGCAGATTATGTGTTTCAAAAATGGATTATGCTTGTTTGTCATCAGAGCTTTCTTTTTAGTTTAAGTGACAGTACTTCCTGAGATCACCTGCTTTTTGACTATAGAGAAAGCTTGAATTTTGTAGAATGTATTCATTGAATAAAAGAAAGGAAGTAGTCCATCTTGATGACTTTCTTTGCCTAAACCTTTTCCAGGTAAACTGGTGACCTAGAAATGAAGGGAGGTGATGTTAAGGAAACAGTGTACTTAAAGTGAAACTTCTGGTTTGTGAGTACGTTTAATAAGTGAAAAGATTGTTGGTAAGATATGGCTCCCTTGTGTATACTATGAGAAAACAGGGGGAAAATGCCTTTTTGATCTGATAGATAATCTGAAGATTGACGTGCTGCTTTCTTGTACAGTTTCCAAAATGTCCTCTTATGTTGAATGTTGTTACTTTGCTATCTGTGACATGAAGAGTATTTTCACGTATTTTTGTGGCTTCTGCTACATTAAGCGAAAACCGTTCTAAGGTCCTGTCTCTCCATATCTGGTAGTAACTCATATATGAAGATAGTCTGAAAACTTCACTAAACTTGTGTTCCTTCTTCAGTGGTGGACTTGTATTATATACCATGATCTTTCAAAATGCCCAAGTGAACTAAGTGTTTAATAGCAAGAATATTTTAACTGTAGCAGTGTGTAAAATGGAAGAGAAAAAGTAAATATCTCAATGATGCCGTACCAGTACTTCACGCTGTGCTCTCAAAAAGGTTGTCACTAACTGTAGTAGTCACTGAGAGTCAGATGTGTACCAGAATCTTCCTGAAGCCCTTGATAGTTGTAATTATCAATGTTTTTATAAAACAAGAGTATGAACGGTGAATTTAGGTGAACTAAGTAATTTAGATACAGGTCTTTAAATAGCTAAGCAATTATAGTAATCAGCTGTAAATAATGTTTCTGAGTAGCACAGAAATTGATTTTAAAGTGTTCAAAGTATTTATTTCATCAACAAAAGCTCTTCATGCTTGAGACATATCACACAAGAACTTAAATTTTTATAAAATTGGTTAGAAATAGCAGTGAGCAGAATTATGTATGCATGCAGAGCCTTAGTGTTCCTGGGAACAATGTGGAAGTAGCGTTTATACTAAATTTTGAGAAGACTTCTTTTTGGCTATAGCAGTTAAAAGCGATGCTTGTTAAAACATGAGTCAGTAGAAAATATGCTTGCTTTAATGTTAAGGAAATACACTTTGTATCCTTGACTTTCAGCTGCAGCTCTTTGTACCCTACAGTTTAATTATATGTATGTGACAGATAACCCTTACTGAGTTTGTCTGTGACTGAAAGGAAAAGTTGGTGGGAGCAGTTGGTGGATTGGAGGGCAGATCTGCCATTCAGAGGGATCATGATGCTGGAGCCTCCTGGAGGTGACAGACAAGTCCTGCACCAGAGACAGGAAAAAGCCCATATGTCGTGGCAGTCTAGGAACTGACTGGGAAGCAGCTTTCTGGAAGTGGGTAATGGTGAATAAGAAACTGAGTGTAAAGCCTGTCATGTGGTGTTGCATAAATAAACATTAACTGGGGAGCTAACTGAAGCCCTTGTGCCCCCTCTTGGCTCAGCACTTGTAAAGCTGCACTGGGAGTGCCGTGTTGTCTTGGGACCCCAGGACAAAAGAAATGTGGGCAAACAGAAAAGAATCCAGGAGCGTGCTGGTAAAATTATTAGGGGCTGGAGCATATGCTGTGTTAGAGTGTGGGGGAACTGCCTTGTCAGCCTGATGATGAGGAAGCTGAAGGTGGATTTAATACCAGCTTTCCACTACCTAAAAGGAAGGCCCCTAGAGCAGATGGAGTCAAGACTCCTTCCACTCTTGTCTCCACTGGCAGTGGAGCTGGGCAGTTACCAAAGAAAAAACAGTTACTAGTTACAGCAGGAGGAAGTCTGATGGGACATTGGGAAGGGAGGGTGGGATGGGGTGGGCTGGGGGAGTGAAAGTGGTTGAGTGGAAACCCACGGAGACAGTCAAATGTCACTGGGCAAGGCCTTGAGCAAACTCGTTTAACTTAGTGTAGGCAGCTCTTTTGGGGCAGGGTGAGGAGCTATTATTCCAAAGCTTGACCTCCAGAGGCATTTCCAAACTCAAGTTTTTCTGTGGTCTTGTACATCAGTTCTCGTACATCTTGTACGTCAGTCTTTGGTCTCTTAGTGCTATCTGTGGTTGTGCCCAAGTACTTCTGTGGTTCATATGGTTGTTAGACAGTGGTGAACCACTGAGAATGGACAAGTTTTGTGTTTTTTAAACTTCAGTATTGGACGTAGTTGTACGCAAGCTGTGAGTTGGTATTGCTTGCGTAAAGCTATGGATACAGTTTAATTCCAACCTTTCTTTTTGATTTACACCACTAAATGGTTTTAAGAAGAAACCATGAATAGTCCAGACAGAACTGTGCATATGGGCTACACCAGTTTGTTCACTTCTCTGACTTTCTAGAAACGTACTGAAATACGAGAGCCATGAATTAGTATTTCCTTTCTGGATTTCAAGTCTTTCTCTCGTTTTTGTATTAATTCTTTCTGTTTTACAAACTCTCTCAACAGCCTTCTTGAAATATGTCCAGTCCTAGAGTCTGATAATCTCTGATAGCAGTTGCATCACTGTCAAATATAGAAACAAAAAAATTCCTTAGTATTATGATATTTTTATTGATAAGGTTAAAGATTAGGGTGGGGTTTTTTAGTTCTTTTGCTTACTATACTGCAGTGGGAACTCCATTTTAACTCTCTATATGCTCTTACCAGGGTTTTTCATTGCAAGGTATTTGTAGATTATTTTTCCATTCTGTGATAATTGCCCAGATTGTTTGTGTACATAGATTTAAAGCTATGCTGCAGTGAAATGCACGTGTTGATGGCGAGCACTCCAGCAGTGCCCTTTACCCTCTCAGTGATCCATCCTGTTGTAGTCTCATGTGGGTGAAGGAGACATGTCTAACTTCAAGATCCATGTGAAATTTTAAGTTGTTTGAAGCGTGACAGCACTTGAGTTTCAGAAAATGACTGTAAGAGGCTAGTATGAGCGAAACCAATTTTTCTGGTTGCCTGAAGAACATTTCAGGCTGAGACCCAGGGCCAAAAGAGACCCAACATTTTAGCCCTTAGCTTGGACTAATCCTTAGTTAACACTGCTCAATAGTAAGAGGTTCAGCTGTTGCTGTCCATTAACAATAATGTATGATGGGATTACCAAGAACTTTTTAACATAACAAGGTATAAATTTGGATTAATTTCAATGACTGCTAAAGGATCTCCAATCTGGTTTAATGGAGGAAACAACAAGTCTTGGTGTCTTCCTGGAGTAGTAATTTTTCAACTGTTTTAATGGGTACTTTAAAGGCATGAATAATTTTACTGATAGGTTTCTGAACCCTACATGCCTGATGTGACATACTGTATTTGTAAATTTATGTTTGAGTTTACTTTGTAGCTTAATGAATTTGTGTACTGAGATTATTGTCATGGGTGACATTACTTCTTTGTAGTTTTGCCAACTCATACTTTTTCTAAATACATAAATAGATTATTTTCAATGCTCTCCTTAGATTCTCTGTAGTACTGAAGGCTAATGTCTGTCTAGCATTTGGGCATTCAGTGACTGCATTTCTAAGAAATGAGTAGTTATAAATGTAGGCAACTTGGCTGATACATTTCTCAGTTATTTGGTTATTAATGTTCTGAACTTTGACATAAAAAACATGGAGAAGTTTTTATATTTCATTTGAGGCAAGGTTATATAGCAATCATCATCTCTTGTTTAAGAAATATGATTAGTGGAGTCATATGAAACTTTTATGCTGTCACTAATCTCGCTTCTGCTCAAATCTGATTGTCATTACTTTAAACATTGTTATTCAGATAGGGACATCTGCCTTTTGCAAGTACTGTTTTTTGCTAATACAGAAACTCTTAACACTTCAACCAAGCACTTTCTTAAAAACAGATGGGCTGTGAAAAACAAAAAGAATCAGATTTGGCTCTTACGGTGGTTTAGATGTCATGCAGACTGCATAAGCTTTTCACGAGGGAGGGAGACAAGTGTGTAAAGTGCTTTTGCTGATAGGTAGAGAACTCTTCCTTGTTTACTGGCTTGATGAAAACTCAGTTTTGTTTTGATTGTTAAATTTCCAGCCAGCGCCTTCCGTCTTTGTCCTGTCTAGCCAATAAGCTAATTAGTTCTTATAGCTCGTTGTAGCACTAATAGCTTCCTTAAGTCTTTGCAAAAATAGGGGGTACTGATACATAAAAATGGGAGAAGGAAGAATCCTTTCACTTAGGTTTTTAAGGAGATTGGGGGAGATATTTGTCAGTGTTATGGGTTTTGTTTGTTTATTTTAAGCTTTGAGTCTTAAGGATTCTGTGAAAAGCAGTGACTTTTGGGTTTTGTACTTTTGGGGCTTTAGGAGTCTGGTACTCAGCCAATGGTCTGCTGCTAAAAGCTCTTGCCAGGTCTTATATATCAGTATGCAAACTGGATAGCTTTTTTCCTGCTGCTTGCTTTAAAAATTTGTCTTAGTTTTCTTACACCCAACTCTGTTTCCTGTAGTAAAAATACTGTATCCCTGGAAAGATGTTTGGAGGACAGCAATATAAGGTTGTGAGGAGAAATTTGTTTAGAGGTCTTCAGACAGTGCTGTACACACAGTGGAAATTTGTTTTAAGATATCTGACTCCATTATGTCTAGCTAAAATTCCTTGATATCAGGTGGATTGACAGAACATGCTTGATTACAAAATGCAACAAGTTCATAATTCAACTGTTGCAGATTTATTGCTGTTATATTTGGAAACTACAGAAAGTGTTAGAACTTTGAACAATGGATTGTCTTAAGCACCTAAGTCTTCAGAGAATAATCTGAGAGATAGACATTTTTTAATTTAACTGCCTTAAATAAGATTACCTGGTTTCCGGCACGTTTTGTGGGAAGTAAGGAAGTGGGAGTGAAGAACAGAAGTGAGTTAACTGAACATTATCACTGTTTAACTTTTTTTTGGCATCCAGAGCCTCCCTTGTTTGCCATATATGCATGCCACAAGGGTCAATATACCTAATGTTCTGACATTAGTCTTTTATTTGTTCATAATTTCTTTTTCTTCTGATCCATAAGATGTGTTGCTCGTTTCTGGTGAATTTTGAGAACAGTAAACTGTTCACCCAACTTTCCTAATTACTGTAATATGAGCATTAAACAAGTAAATCAAGTTAATATTTGTTTTATTTCTGTTCAAGTAGGATGTCTCCAAATATGGAGATTCCTTATTTAAGTCTGCTGAAGCTCACTAGCTCAAGTAGGTCTCAATTGTTTTGTTTTGTGTATCACCATAACAGTTTTCTCAAGCGAGTTAGAAGTGGTAATTGAAGTATAAATCTATCAGTGCCTACTGTGGAATGCCTGTTCACACATCTGTAGTGAAAGCTGCAAGCCATTCCCGGTGCTGCCTCCAAGGATAAAGGAAGCATGCTAAATCTGCACCTTCCCTCTGAAGGAGTTTCTGAGGAGGAGGCAGTCATCCTTTGTGTTGGACATTTTAAGACTAAACCTCTCACTCTGTAGACTGGGGTTCCCAAATGTGTTCCCAAATGCTTGATTACAGTCTGCTCCAGGGTTGTCACTGTCACTCCCAGCCCAGTGAATGATGGGGTGGCACCCTGCTCTGGGGTAACATCCTGCATCCAGGCAGCTCCTCATGCCGGGCAGGTGCCTGCCTGGTGGTGCTGACGGTAGCTCAGGTTAGTGCCTGTCAAGAGGCACTTGCTGCTAATCAGGAAACAAGGGTGTGGAAGTACTTTCTGAGATAAGTATCAGGAAATGCTCCTACAGCATACCTGGCAGGAGTTTGTTCACAGTTTCTTGGAAATTCCTGCCTTGCGTTGCGTTCAGTCAGGAAAAGCAATGTACTACAAACCCTGCGATATATACTAACCTGTACCTTTTAGTGCACTGACAGGCATCTGTGCTGTGTGCTGGAGTGAAGCAAATCTCAAACTTGTTTTCTGCAATTGCTTTAAGTGTAATCTGTACTTTTGGAAGCAGGAAGAAGCTTTATCCTGTGTATACATTTCTGAATTTTACCTTGCTTCAGTGGGGCTGAATTCTGCAATGGGTATATTCTGTAAGAGCCCAGCTTCTTGAGACTTGGCTGAACATTGTGCCAAGGAGGGAAATTTGGAGACTGTGTGTTCCTTCTGTGGAAACATCCACTGTGTTTGGTGTACCTTGGAGAGTTAGGACCTATAGGGAAATTGATCCCTTGCTCTTCCTGTTCTAAAGCTGCCTTCTCCAGTGAGACTAGCATCAGCTCTATTCATCTTAGCTGTTCGTATTCCTTTCTATCACTTCTGGTGTTAGTTATTTGCTTCATTTGAATAATTGATTTGCATGTATAAAAGCCTTTATTACTCTTAGACCTATGCTGTCCTTAATACATTTTAAATATAATAAACTATTCAGTTCTTGTAATGTGCGAACAGCATGAAATGGTGTGCAGGCTATTGTAGCTACTCTAGTTACTTGGATAATAATAAATATGTATTTCAAGCATGAACTTTTATTTTCAGGTTGTGTCATGAATCTGGCAGTGTATTTTCTGATCATGTAATGCATTGTTGCAGATTATTTTAAGATCTACATATCCAAGTGTAAACCACTCAAAAAGTATTTCTCCTGCTTAGGTTTCTCTATAGTTTACACTCATTGTTCATCTATAGTTAAGAACAATTAGATGTTTTTAGCAGACTGTGAGACAGTATGGACCAGTAACAGCAGAGAGTGAAGAAACAGGCACTGTTAGTTGAGGTAATGAAATCCATAATTTATAGCCCAATATTTCCATAAGAGTGAGAGATAAGATATGAGTTGAAGTTGCTTTCTTTTTCAGTTCAATAAATCACCACATCACTGTTATCATAGGAGAATGCAGATGACCTACTTTTGGCTTCAGGCTAAATAGGGAAGAGAAGTGTGGGAAAAATAAATTCATAGAGGTTAAACTTGTGTAAGAAAAGTTTGCATGTTGTTCCAATTGTGTCTCATTTGCCTCTTTAGGCTGAAAAAGAATATGTTCTTGATACTGACAAAGTCTAATTTTACCTTCACAGATAAATTTGAGCAGTTTTGGGCAATAAATCGGAAACTCATGGAATATCCTCCAGAAGATAATGGATTTCGATACATCCCATTTAGAATTTATCAGGTATGAGACAATAAAATAAAACCAAACTCTTCCACAGAGGTGTCATATATCGTAATCTGTTTTCAGAATTATGTATTTCCTTTTCTAGCATTATGGCAAAACTTTGCATGCTCATCTTTGCTGGAACCTTGAGTTGCATGGATTAGCAGACAAAATGAACTGTATTTATTGTAATAGGTAACTAACATTCATTATGTTGCAAGTTTGTAATACTTGAGAACATGCTATGGCTGGTGTAGATGATGTTTGTCTGTTCTTTTAAAAAAAACCAATCCAACAACCTAATTCTGTTATTAAAAATAAATACTAACTATGAAGAGTACTTTAGATGCAAAATTCCCTGTGAAAGGTCTAAGCCAAACACCTCAACCACTTTTGGTTAGAGCAACACTTTCCCCTCAACCACTGTATGGGCTTCTTTTCTTGTAGGCATTTTAAGATGGAAGTAATGGGATAGGTCTTGCATCTAGTCCTTACCTTTGTCTTCTAATTGTATACTTACAATCCAAAACTAGCTTTGAATGTGTTTTTTTTTCCTGTTTTAATACACCAGCACTTTATTTTTCTCAGCATTTTGTTTGGAGACATATTCCTTGGAATCCTTAGAATTTTTTAACATCTCCTTAGTTTTTATATCATTAAGGTCACAATCAAGTTTGGAATTATGTATGGTTAAAAGCTTATACAAAAACTTATGTAGCCTCTCTGTAAATTAAACAGTTGTGCTCTGTTGGGATGTTTTAATCTATTTATATATAAATTTTGCACCTCTAGCTATGAAAAGAAAGTTCTTTATTCATAATACTGAATATTCTGATACTACCTCGTAACAGGTTATAATGACCATAGAAGCCTATACAGTCTTGCAGTGAGACTGGAGTAGCTTTTAATGTTAGATGTAAGACATTTACTGTCATAATGAAACCTTAGATTGAGAACGGAAGTCAGTTATTTTGTCAGAGATCGCAGCAGATGGCAAGGTTTGTGTAAGAATCAAAAAGTATGTATCAGGAAAAGTAGTACTCACAGCATTTTGTTTGGTTGGTGACTAAGTTATTTGCTTGTTCTCTGATAGGTGTGGGGTTTTTAAAAGTCTTTTCATAGAAATCATGTAAATGTGTTTGCAAAAAAGAGGTTTTGCTGTCTGAATAGGTTGCAGATCTTTAAGGCGTGAGGGAAGATTTCTACGATACCACATGATTTCAAGCTAGTAAAGCTTTTTAAAAATAAGTAAATAAATCAGTAAAATCTATCACTTGAGCCAGTAGTACTTATCTTGATTCCCATTACCTTTTCAATTGGAAACCCTTTCTTGCTGTAGTTTAAACCCAAAATATCTAACTAAGAATTGAAGACCAAACATAAATAAAGATGATGCTGAGGCAACCTTTGAGAAGGTTGGTATATATTATTTTCAGTAATGCTGCTCTTACCATTTCTAAATATTTCGAGTCTTTTTAAAAAAGTGGATGCAGATGTCTCTGGGTTTTTTGTTTGGTTTGTTAGTGTATGCGCTGATTACTGCCCTATGTGTTTAAAGGAATTTTCAGAAAGCCTTAGGAAGTGTGAGATTATAATTTAATTCCAAACAAGTAGTTAATTCCTGTAGTTTTAACATAATTTTACAGTACTTAGTGACAAACTTGCATATGGAAAAATAACTGATTCTAAAGTGTTCTTCAGATGTATTTAACCCCCACCCTGAATGCATTTAATTTCCATTAATGCTGGGGTAAAGCATGACATTCTAATTGGATGCTTGTATATGATTTAACCTCAGTTTGTGTTGCAGTGGGTATTTATTCCCAATGTGTCTTCACACAGTGTTCTTACAGATACTTAATGATACACAGATGGATGACAGGAAATTACTAGGTATTGCCTTCAGTGGGGAGAGCTCCTCCTTGTACTCTCCATACCTTCTATTACCCCAAATTATTAGAAGGAAGTTCTATGAAGGGAACTGTCTACATTGTTTTTTGGCAATATGAGGTGGATGAATTTGTTTTCCTTCAAAGAAATGTACTAGATTATGGTATCATGTAAGAAAAACCAATCTTAGCAGCAATTAAATGTGAATTGGCAAAGTTGCTGCATTCAATAAAATTGCATTCAATAAAGTGATCTGATAGATTTTTTTTTTTCACTGAAGAATTCATTATTTTAAAAACTCAAAAAGTCTTTCAATTGTAAAGTTTGTCTATTAAAATACATTTCTAAAGAGTAATATGAATCATACCTCCTGTGGTGACCAAATCTGATGGAGTGTGTGGGTGAAAGAAATGGCAAAAACATGAACATCGTACTTGGGTAAGTCAGAACTAAACTAACCACAGGTAATTTTAAAAACCCTTGTCCAGCACCTCTTCTTTTAAGTATAGCAGCTAAGATTGGACCAGCATCCTGGCATCTCTAATAGATGATGTAAAAAAAAAAGGCTGAGAATCATTAAGGATCAAGTCATTTGCAATTTTTAAAGTTAGCTAAAATATCTTGGAGATTTTATTTTCAGCTATCATATTCTGTTAGCTGTGTCATATGGAACTTGAACCAGTTAAACCTTTGACATAGGTGGAAACTTCTTCTACCAGAAACAGTTTAAAAATAGTGATTATATTTTTGTGATACTTTTACTTCAGTGTGTCAAAAAAGAAGTTCCCCACTTCATCACTTCAGAGGTGTAAGCTGCTTTGTCTTCAGCTGGCAGGTGCACAAAACCTTTTTTGCCTTTTTATCTGATAGTGCTGTAGAATAGAGTGCTTTTTGTACTTGTTCTTTAATGTCAAGAGAGAAAATAGTAACGTTTTGAGTATATTCTGAATTCAAGTGTTGCTTTTCATGTCCAGTACTAGAGCTAGTTTGGCTTGTGGAATTTCCCCCCGTGTTTATAAGACCAGCTGATGTTTCACAGTCTAATTGAACAAACTGTCTGATAGATGGCAGGAAGTTTTCATCAGTCTTTGGCTCCAGGCACTGTGACAGGGCGTATTAGTCAGGAGAGGAGTCTCTACGTGCTGATAGAGACTGCTCTGATGAACTGCTGCCTGCTGTGGGAGCACTCTGAGTATCAGTTGTTGTGCACTTAGTTTGCACTCATCCCCCAGTTTTGGTGTCTTGCTCTCTCCCCATGTCATGCTCACTCCATCTTGCTTTTCTCTGGAGTCTGCCCTCTCAGTGTATGAGATTTAAAGCGGTATATTGTATTTCATTCTTGAGATTAAAATTACAAAAGTATTGGGAAGAAAATGGATGAAAACTCTTCATGGCAAGTTCTCCTCAGTTTTTCTAGAGTCACAGTTGCTTGAGGGAGGCTGGCTGTTGTGTGTTTGCTGGCCCAAAAAGGGATGATCTGTGTACCTTCATTTGGTACTAGAATGAGCATTTCCTTTGCTTCTATTTTCTCAGGGTTTTGATTAGCTTATTCATTTTATTGCTTAATTACATAGTAGGCCTTAACTTTGAACAGGTTTTCCTATCATAAGTCCCTTAAGATGTTGAGATTAAGTTGTACAGTCATAAATTGTTAGGATGTTTATCTTCCTTTGTAACATGAGTGAAATTCTCCCTACTTAATAATGTATCGTTTATTAAATTAAGTTAAATTCAACGCTTTGCTCTTTATGTCAAAGCTGCAGTATTGAGATATCTAAGTAGACATAAATATTTACCATGACCTGTCCTCTAAAAGCAGCAAAGTGGGAGTGGGAAATGAAATATTTTAAGACATTATTGATATCTCTCTCAATAAATGAATTAGAAGCATGGCCATTTCCAAGCAATTGAAGACTGTTTTATCCATATTTTCACATTATTGGCAGAGCTCAGATAATGAATTGCAAAACCCATTACAAGTATCCAAATCAACAGCACAATTTGGCCCATGTTATGACAACTATTAAAAAAACGGATCAAAACAGATTGTTTGGAAAGATACTGGGCCTACCTGTGAAGTTTTCAAGTGATAATAAATCTACCCTTTTATGCTAGTAGATTATTAATTTTTTATCGTTATTGTTGAAAAGTCTTCATTGCATTTCAAGTCAGAATTTGTCTGACTTCAGTTTATAGATTCTGTTTTGCCTTACCCCACTTTAAAGTCATGTGACTTTCTGACCTCCCAAGTTCACTTATGGATTCATATCAGGAGCTTTCTTTGGTAAGCTGAATCAGTTGAGCTCTTTAAGCCTCTTGTCATGAGACTTTCTTATCAGTACTAAAGTTGGTTTTTAGTCATCTTTTCAAACGCTAGCTGATATTTTGATAATCCTGAAGATTAATATTGAGGTTAGGGAGACATAAAGGGCAAAAGTAAAGCTTGTATTTATAGGATATTAAACCAAAAATGCTTCAAGCACTGGTGGAATACAGGTGAAGTTAGCTGCTACTTGAAACTTCAGATCTGAAAAATGTTATGAAAGAAGTTGCAATGCAATAACTCGTCAAGCAAAAGAACTAGAAAATATAAGTGCTGTTGACCTGAAGAGGGCAACACAACACAGCAAGTTTCAGCATTTTGTTGGCTAGTGTAGAATGCTCTTGAACAGATGTGTGTGCAATGCCTTTTTTTTTATTTATTGAAAATGATGTTTTAATAAAGGATAGACAATTTGTTTCTTAAGAACTTCCTTTTACAAGGAAGAAGTTTGAGCGAATAGGAAAATCATATGAAATGCTGATTTGTGTAATAGAACTGGGCTCAGCTGAATTTCTGTGCTGAAGAGAAACAAATGGACTCTGATTTATTCTAATAATTGGTGGTTCAGTGCTAAAGAAACAGTAGCACACTTTCACCAGTTTCAAATTACTTCAAAATCAAAGCTCTGTGATTAAGAAAGTTTAAAAGCTTTGTTAGGTAATATTTTTCCTAGTGCCTCATGATTGAGAAAAAAAAGAGAGAAAGAAACCCTTCTATCAAGTATTGCACTGGGGCAGTGTGATCCTTAAATACTTGTTTTCTGAACTGGGTTGTTTTGTTCTGTGCTGAAAGGAATAGCAATTTGACTAGTTGTCACCTTGAGTTGAAGGTCACTGTCACCACATTCCACCAGAGGTTCTGTAATTGCCTAAGCTTTTCTTAGGCGTCTCAGTGCACAGTGAAATGAGCTGGCTCAAACCAGTGCTGCTATATATTCTATATGAAGGAGTGCTCGTGCAGCTCTCTTAAAAGACTTAAGGAACCCATGTGCAAGATCGGCCTTGTGTCTTTAAGAATCTTGGTACAGGATGGGAGCTGTCAATCAGAGTTTCAAAGAAAAATTCAGAGATGATAAACTGTATTTGTTGTCAAAATGTGACTAAAGCTTCCATAAATATGCCCAAGTTGTCTGTAAAACTGTCAGTCTGCCTAGTTCAAAGCTATTGTAAAAGTTGCACAGTGCTCAGGGGAGGAGATGCAGAGGAGATGGAGCTGCAAAACCTCGATTTGGGTTGGTTCTCTGCTGTGGTTGAGCTGTTACCAAGCTGGATGGTTTTAAGCTAGTTCAGGCCTGTCACTAGGAGCTACAGTAATTCTTCCGATTTGAGTGTGGATGTAGCTTGTATACAATGTATAAAGTAGTTTTGCTTGCATGAGAAACAGTTTGTTGAGGTTGAGTTACATTTTATCTAGCTTAAAAAAATTTATGGATATACTGGATTCTGCATATTGGGGGAAAAATGGGTAGTATTTTTTAAAAAATCCTTTTTTTATCTTGCAATACTTAAGATACTAGTAGATCTCAGAAGAATCGAAGTATATGAAAAACCCATAGAATCCTACTAGATACTAAATTAACTTTGTGTAAACAGTTTTATAGACTTTTTTAATGTCAAAGTACATCTTGAATTACAATGAAATAATGAACACTGTGGTAAAAGAAATTCTGTTGCCAATTTGAAAATACCTTAGTCTTACCTCTTATGCACCCCCCAATTACAAATTAATAGTTACTTTTTTAACCAGTTGGTATTGTATAAAGCTCTTCAATTGTTGCCTTTTGTTTTAATTGTCTTATGATAATGGAGTTGAGTGTAAATAAGTTTGGGTAAGCGTTCATGCTACAAGTTGGAATTTAAACCATGAGGTGTGAATTCTTGTGGCTCCCTAAACTGCTTCATTAAGGTGAGACTCTTGTAGATTTATATGTCATCCTAAATTTGTTAGGAAAGTTAGTGTAAGTATGCAATTAAAAAAAAAATTGCTCTTTTTACCTCAACCTTGAATCTCTATTCTTAAGAATATCAATACATTGAGAGGCTGTGATGAAGACAATGAATGAAGCAGTAAGTCAGTTGAGTTGGGTCTGTGTACAGTTACTCATAGATGTTACAATTTAAATGCAGTGCTCTTTAGTAAATTGCTGCCTTTCCTCTGATCATTAAAGTTGATCACTTTACTTTTCCATTTCACTTGCTTTAGTCAACACAAATGGACTGATTTGCCACTTTCACACTGCGTAATGTGGGCAGTTTCTTATGTTGTGGCAAAAGGGACTTTGTCTACCTGAACCGTACTATGGAGCTGTGTTTTACTCAGAGATTGGCTCTTGTTCTCTGATATAATAGCAAAATTAAAAAAAAAAGATGGTGAGCTGCTTTGCTCAGAAAAAGGGAAAAAGCTGATACAGAATTTTTTGTTCAGTGAAATGAGGAATGTCATCTTCAAGGGTTGATTCTGTGGCTGTGCAACATAAGCAAAGCCTATAGAACTAAGCCTACCTAGCATATGATGCTGATGCAAAACTCTGCAGAGATGAAAGCCACAGCCAGTACCTGTTTTGACTTATCAATATCAGTATGCCACCTTCACTTATTTTTTAATAAAACAGGTGAATAAAGCAGGTTAACTTTTGCACAGAATTCAGGATTAGAAAATAGAGAAAGTGTTCTGTTTTCTGGAACGTACCAAGATTTCTATTTGCACTTTCCAGAAGACTGAAAGCAAATTCTCTACAGGTAAATGTGGAATGGAACAAACCTTTGAGGAAGTGGGATATGACACCATACTCTAGAAATACAATATGAATTAGCATACAAATTTTTGAAATTTTGCTGCCCTTGATTATAGGAGTTCTTTCCAATTAATCATTACTGTAGAAAACTGCAGAGAATTATTGGATTTAATGGTTTGAAGTAGCTTGAAAGTGGTTTATGAAGTACTGTATTCTTCACTGCTCTTAAGCAAGCAATGTAGTGTTTGCTTTTGTGGATGTAAATCCATTTCTAGAGTTGTTTGCTTCATAGGTAGTCAGTACTCAATTGCTCAGTTGTTAAGTGAGGCTTAGGTCTGCATGTGCACATAAAGCACTGAAGCTGTGAAGAGCACTATTGATTTGTTGTCCCAGACTCTTCAGATATCTTGATATTTTACCAGTTACAAATATGAATTCTTTCCTGGGAAGGAAATTTAATACTTGGAGGCTACGCTTTTATTGTAGGTGTGTTTGTCTTCCCAGGGCTCAACAAAACTGCCTCTTGAAGCTGTTTTTTGTATTTAGTCTCTGCTATTTCTGGCTGTGTGATGGTTGCCTGCTGTCTGCTCTCTATGTCTCAAGTGTTGACTTTCTTCTGCTTCTAGGATCTGTCCGATTCACCTGACATTAAATAATGCAAATTCAGTTGTTTAGAGAATACTTTCCCTGCACAAGAAAATTTGATAGATCATTTGAAAGACTAGGCAACAGTCAGAATGTGGTTCAGCCATGCTTGTTAGGCATTTTCTGTGGTACTTCTGCAACTTTTTGTATGGAATTGGAACTTTTGGCAATACATACAGAAATGACCCACAAGATATAAAGGACCTTAGCAGTGGGACCTATGACAAGGAAGGTAAATTGTATCCTGGGCTGCTGTAGGATGAGAGTTGTCAGTAGCTTGAGGGAAATGATCCCTCCGGTCTACTTGACACTGGTGAGACCACACCTGGAATCCAGATTTGGGCTCTCCGGTTCAAGAGAGACATGAAGCTATGGGATGAGAGTACAGTAAAGGACCATTGAGGTGATTGAGGAACTAGTGAATCTAATGTTAGAGGCGAAAAAAGGCTGCTGGGACTCTTCAGGCTAGAGAAGAAAAGATTTGGGGGTGGGGAGATCTCATCAAGGTATATAAATATCTGTCTGAACATCAGAAAATACTTTGAGTGCGAGATCAATGTGGACAACGTGAGGCGTCCTTACAAACAGTTACGGAAACCGAAGCAATGTCTTCTATTCTGAAGTGTCACAGTGCACTCAACCCATTAAATTTTTATCAGTTTGTTAAGGGATACTTTCTAACTACACATATCTTTTTCAGATAAGTAGAACATGTGGTAGGACTTTAACTTTCAAATGTTTTACATGGTTCTAATTAGTCATTTTGTTGTTATTACGTAAAATTTTTTCTAAAAGATTGTAAGGAAGCGTTCTCTGCCAGTTTAAATAATATGGAAAAGGGTGATATTTTAAATGGTTCTTTAATCTTTTTAAAGATGAGCAAGTAATTGCCCTCAACAATGTAAGGCAGAATTAACTGAAATAGTTGCCATATTTCTCTGTAGGTTTATAATAATGCTAAACTATTGTTAGTTGTGTACAAAGTTAGGATAGAACTGCAGTTGCTTCATAAATGTGCTCTGTTCAATGAAAGGCATCAAGGAAGACATGAGTTGTTGTTCATGAATGATTAGGAGAATAGTCCTTAACCATTCATGATCAAAAATGGTTCAATATTATTGTCTAGACGTAGCTGTAATAAGCCCTACTACATAAAATTTTAACCTTATTCCAGATGTGTTTATAATTCTAGTCGTGGCTTTAATTTGACTACAGTCTTGGCTAAGATACTAGATAATTTTGGCATTATTACTTCAATCAATTCTTGACGTAATACTTGCCACATGTTATGGGGGCCATTGTTGAGGTCTGTTAATGCTTCCACCAAGAAAACACATCATGTAATTCATCTGGCTTTTAAGCTAGTGATCGTTAATGTTCAACACCACCTAAAGGTGTTCCAGGTTGTGTAATACTGTTAGGAGTGCTTTCAAGAATAACAGAACTTTCACGTTACTTGATGTTGTGATTTCCTTGATATGTGTGATTGATATGATGATTATCTCCCTATCTAAGGACTTTGAAAGAGGTAACCAAGTACACATTTAGCATGACCATATTAAAACATATGTGCATGTATTCATAGAATTATCTTCAGCTTCAGACTAGTGATAAACTTCTGCACTACTAATTAGGTGACTGGAGTTAATGTAATTAAATGTATAAAGTGTAGCCTGTTTGTTGAATCTTTTTTGTTGTTGTTGTTTCAAGCCTCTTAAAAGTATTAGGGAGTAAAATTCCTGTCCATCATGATTAAGACCTTCAATTTCATGAGGAAACCAAAGCATCTTTTTTGCAACATAACTGCAGAAATTCTGATACAAACTCAAAGAAAGGTGAAAGGATTCTTTTTTTTTCCCATAGGTTAAACTCAGGTATGTATATATTGTAATTTTTACAACCACTGAAAACGTCTAATTTATTAGAGAAATTTAAAATGTAATATGGGAAAAACAGATAATTTGATTTAAATCATTTGTTGATTTTACAACTAGTCCTTCAACCCACAGCACGTCCTGTCAGTAACTCAATTTTTGTGGTAATTCTGGGTAGGTGTGTTGATAATGTATATTCTCCTTCTTTTTGTCTTAAGGGTTTTAGTTACACGCTGGACATATAAAAGCATTACTTGGTTCTTTTATTTAAAAAAAATTAATTAATTCTGTTTTACACTGAGTTGTACCTTGTTCTTTGAACAGTGATGTGATGTTGCAGGTAAGCAGTTCAAAATTTTGAATGCTAACAAAAGCAGTGGCAGCCTTATTCAAAGCACACAAAGTCGTAACTAGAGCATCAACTTGATGGCCTTTGCAGAGACTAAAGAAATACTAGAAATAGTCTTTTTTTTGGAGTGTTGTTCCAGTCCTAACATCTTAAAGAGTAAGTGAAATAGAAAAATTATCAAAGGTATAGAATAAAGCAGTGGGTTTTCTGGGAGAAGGCACCTATTGCTTGGAAGATTTGAAGAAGAGGAGAGGAGCAGTGATTACAGGATAAAGGCATATCACATTGTCGTGTTTTATGCCTCTTGTAATAGAAGCTGAAAAAATACTAATAAAATTTGAAAGGTGACAGATTTCAAGTAGATAAAACAAGATCATTTTTGTGTGTACTTTAGCTTGTTAAGCGGAAAATCACCTTTATGAAAGAGATGGAAATTTATTTTTAGAAGTTTTTTTAAAAGGAAAGAAACAAAACAACAAAAACCCATCAACTCCCATCCAGAAACATTGTTGAGCCTTCTCCACAATGAAATATTCAATGAGTCTGGTCTAATATTAAGCAAAAAGAAGTCAAAGATACCCATCCTGAAATACCAGCAAAATCCCAGCATTTCAGCACCAGTGAAAGAACAGTATTTCAGATGGGGATTTGCAGTATCTTGCTTTTGGACAGGCATGGTGTTGTGATGGTTCTGTGACTACAGCAACTCAACAGCTTTTCAGTTAGTCACTTTTACATTGTGCATTGAGATTTTTAATTGAAAACATTTCTACAAAGAAGAAGCCATCTAAAATGTATGGAAAAAATATTTTTGAGCAAATACTTGCATAATTTTATTTTCAGGCACTAGTTAATTCTCCTGTTCTTTCTTTTTTATATAAAATAACTTGCATCATTATGCAAATTCTTGTTACTTCTAAAGCTTCTTGGTTGGGTTTAAATGAGTTTAAACAAAATGGTTCTATGAAATTAAGAGAGCTTTTTCTATTGTAAAGTTGTTCATTACAAAGCAGCACAGACTATGAATTTGGCAACTTACTGAAAATATGATGGAATATGTAGGGAAGTCTCAAGTTTTATGGTTTTAGGCTGCCAGCTTATACACATGTGGGGTTTGTAAGAAATTATTTTTTTGCTTTTTGGGTTCAGTATGTATGGTAACTTTATTTGTTTGAATATTGAGGAGCAGCTGAGTGTTTAGGCAGAAAATCCAAATCCCTTCCTCTTGATAAAAATAGTGGTAACTCTTATTTTTCCAGATTAAAACCCAGAGGTTCATGAGTTATGTTTTTCATTTTAAGATGCATCCTGTATAAAATATCTGACTAATTAAATTGTGGATTTCATGCAGTGTTTGATGTGTTGATTCTGAAAAGGACCAGGCAAGCTGACAACTTTTTCTTTTTTTTTTTTCTTTCTTTTTTTTTTTGCTAGGATGATAGGGAAGAAAGAGTTACAATTGTTAGCACAGTATGTAACTATATAGCTTGTCTCTGATCCTGTGAGGCTTTACACTGCCTTAAAGGGCCTCTTAAAAATTGCCGTCACCTATAACACCTATAACAATGCCAGTATACCTGAATAGGTAACTTTAATCTTTTTCACTGTGGTTTAATTTGTTTTCACTGTCACTTTCCTGTCATTGTTAGGGTTTAAACTTTCTTTTAAAAAGAGTAAAGTCTTCATTTGTTCTGCAAATCATCAGATTTGTGGTAGTAGAGAAGAATGAGAAATGGCAGTTGCAGTTAAATCCAACTTTCTAGAAAATATGTTAATTCAGAGATGAAGATTTGCTTTCATATAAATTCAATAATTTGATAATAAATTGTGGATATGATCAGTGTGAAATGCAGTGCAATTTTTAGGCTGAGTGATTGTCTTCATGTGCTCATGTACTTGAAGGCATTTGCTCTGTAGATGTTGGCAGTTACTGATTGACTTTGACCTGTTGTGTCCTGCAGATGCATCCAGAATCTTTTGAACAGCTCACAGCTACGTGGAGGCCACACTGTAAAATAAAATAATTTAGAAAGCACTACGTTCTCTTGAAGCTATGATCATTTTAGTAGGCAAATGATAGATATTGTATGAATATTTGCTTTAGATCTGATGTAGATTATTTAAAATCATTATCAGTTATGCAGTGATATATTTATGGATTAGATTACAGGTAGTACTTTTTCTCATGGTTGATTAAGCAAATATTGTACAAAACACAACATTATTTAAGCAGTTATTCATGGTAGCTGTTCCTTCACGTCTTGTTGTAGTAAATAGAATCACACAATAGTTAGAGTCAGAAGATGCCTTTCAAAGGTCATCTAATCCAACCCACCTGCCATGGGCAGGAACGTCTTGCACTAAACTAAGTTGCTCAAAGCTCCATCCAGCCTGGCCAGGACACTTGCAGGGATGGGAATACTAGAGTAGAAAGTTGTAGTCAAGTTGGTCATGTATTACTACACTTGAAAAAGGGTGATGGCAAGATTTTTCTAAAACTATTTATGCTCCTGTATGACTAAAATACGTCGGAAAGTTATCCTATAAATATTGTGGAATGTAGGATGGGACTTTTCTTTTGATTCTTTTAATGCATAAAGCATCTGCTGCATGTGAGGGAAGAAGTGTGTAAGCATGTTGGGGCAATACTCTGCCTGTAAGATTAGATTTGTGAACCACAGTCTTTGTATAAACAACACGCAGTTACTTTTGTAATTTCAACATTGATGAAGACCAGTGATTTTTATTTACTTTACCACATCTGTGTTGCTTAACACTTAAAATGCAAAATTGAATTCATTTTCTATAATGTTTCATGATAGCAGCTAAGGATATTGTTTGCAGCAGTCAGCAACTATATGGGAGACTTGAGAAAATACAACTTTGGCTTTTCCCTCTTGGCATTAAATTATTATAACTAGGGAAAAAATTGACTGTAACTTATTAATAAATAATGAGAAACTTTAGTATACACTTGGGAAATTCTTATCTTAAAAGTCTGATGATAACAATCTTTGCCTGCATACTTCTGTTTATTTCCACTTTTGCTACTTCAGATGTTAAGGTTTTGGCAGCTATGACTGGACTTCTGTCAGTACCTGGTTATTTTTAAAAACTAAACTTGGTACAAAATTGTTTTGACTATAACAATGTTTTAGGGGGTTTATCTTTTTTTTTTCTTTTAAAAAATGTTTGGCATGTACATTTCCTCAACACGATGTGCCAGAGTTCACTTCTCAAGTGTGGATCTGTCTGAGGTGGACGGATCCTGCTGGCTGTGTGCCTCCCATCATTTTTCGAATGTTCAGATATTTCATTAGCACTGCTGATATCCCCATATTGCTACCCTGAGGACATAGAGAATTGACTACAGCAGCTAGTAAGTGACATCTGATCAGTCTTCATAAGAAAAACTGGGAAAAGGCTATTTTTCCATATATGAAGACTATTAACAAGAAGTAACAAGTAGCTGTGTGTCAACAGTTCTGCACTGTACTGCCCTGAAATTACTTCCGAGTTAGTGTACCACTCCTAGCCAAAGACTCCCTGCCTGCCTGTGAGTGAGTGACAGCTGTGTTGTCATTCTTCATTTGTTTGCTTGAGTGATTGTTTTTTCTCCCCATAAACCTCCACTGGGAGATAAAATACCTCTTGATGTTGAGTTGCTTTGTTTCCATTTTTTAAATAACCATAGTAGGATGGGAAACACTTTCTGAGTGGTAGGAAAGTAAATCTGAAAGGGGCGGTGGCTTGTATTGCTTGTTGCAGTTAAGATAGTATGTGATGGAAGTCTCATTTGCTGGAGCCCAGTCACCCGTAATGCAGGGCACGCCAGCTGCTTCTGGGAGTTACCTGCTAGCAGAAAATTGTCAGCAACTATGTGGAGTTAGATTAAAATGTTTGGGTTGGTTGAATATGAGATTTTTAACTTCTCTGGCTCAGGTGCGAAGTCTGGTTGGAGATATCAGGTTATCAGGAAAAAAAACCTTTGCCTGTCTTTGCAGTGTCAGGTTCTTGCTGCCCCTGGAGCTGCTTTTACAGATACCCAAAGAAGAGAGCTATCTTAACATAACCACAGATCTTAAATAAGTGCTAAAGATCTGATAGAATTAAATCTGGCCAGGGACCTAAGGACAACAAGAGGAGCTTCTATAGGAATGTCAGGGATAAAAGGAAGACTAGAAAAATTGTGGGCCCTCTCCGGAAGGAAATGGGAGACCTGTTTACCCAGAACATGGAGGTATTCAGTGTCTTTTTTGCCTCAGTCTTTGCCAGCAAGTATTCCAGCTACACTGCCCAAGTCCCAAAAGGGAAAAGGCAGGGACTGGGAGAATGAAGAAGTGCCCAGTCTAGAAGATCCAGTCCAAGAACACCTAAGGAACCTGAAGGTGCACAAGTCTATGGAACTGGATGAGAGACAGCCCCACAGATCCTGAGGAAAGTGGCACATGCAGTGGCTACGCCACCATCCGTCATATTTGAGAAGTTGTGGCAGTCGAGTGAAGTTCCTGCTGAGATGTAACCCCATTTTTTAAAAAGGGAAATAAGGAAGACCTGGGGAACTACAGGCTAGTCAGTCTTACCTTGGTGCCCGGCAAAGGTCATGGAGCAAATCCTCCTGGAAACTATGCTAGTGCATATGGGGAATAAAGAGTTCTGCTTGATCAGCCTGGAGAAGAGAATGCTCCCAAGAGACCTTCCAGTACCTAAAGGTGGCCTACAAGAGAGCTGGAGAGGGACTTTTTACAAGGGCTTGTGGTGATAAGACAAGGGGAATGGCTTTAAACTGAAGGATGCATAGTTGAAATCATTCTGAATTCCTTTGTGCATCTGCAGCAGAAGTGGGCCATATATGTTCTTTACATATGACTAATTCCTTAAGCAGGCTGAAGATTCTAGGTTGCCTGTCAAAGCACAGGACTTTTTTTTTCCTAAGCTGGTAGTGTTTCTTGCAGCTGAAAAGTTTGAAATTTTTGATATAAAATTTGCTGGGAAAAAATCACTTGTTAAGCTGTAAGGGTACAGTATTGCTTTGGCTTGGCAAAATATATAGGGATATGTTGAACTCCGAAGTTTGTGCTCACTGCTTGTTTTTTTTAAATTAAGGATATATTAAAATTCGTTTTAAGCAGGTTATATTCCCATAACAGAAGATTTGGAGCTTCTAAAAAAAAACCACTCTTGTATCCATGACACTGTCTATAAATTATATTCACAGTTTTTCTGGAGTGACAGCTTACTTGTAATTGTTAATAAACGAAGACTTACATGCATTTCATGATATGAATGAAATGCAAGGGGGGGTGGGACGGGAAGGGGAGAGTGTGGAAATACCAGATTTTTCTTCTGCTGCAACCTTTAGTTCTGTCCTATTGTCTACCTGTCTCAAATGCTAATACTACATATTTGCATGGTCCTTAAATTTTTGGGTTTGATTTTTTTTTTATTAAAACAGGCAACAACAGAGAGACCTTTTATACAGAAGCTATTTCGACCAATTGCTTCAGGAGGACAGTTGCATACTTTGGGAGACCTGCTAAAAGATGTGTGTCCTAGTGCTATCACCCCTGAAGGTACTGCAGAAATAACTTTTTGTCCAATAACATAATTATTTTTCTGTTGTTTTACTGGGGTTTTTGGTGGTTTTAGTTTTTTGGTTTTTTTTTAATATGGGTATTTTGGAGGTAGAGCTAATTGTCAGTGAGTTTCAGATTTCATTCGTTCTTGGCTCTTTAGTGTGCCCTGCATCACCTGCATGGTTTCAAGAGGATAAGATTGAGTCCTTAGTCACTCCTGAAAAATTAATCTCTAGAAGTTTTATTCTAAAATTCCTGTACTCTTTTACCATTATGTTGGTCATAATAAAAACATTCACATGTGATTTTCTGCACTTTAAAAAAATTTCTGAAAGCATCAGGAGGTTTTAAGTTACCTTTAATATTGTATTCCAAAAAATTTTATATGTAAAACTCCAAAACTGATAGAAATTGAAGAATGGTTTATTCCCTTCTTGAAGTCCAGCCTTTTAAAATGTACCAGAAAGAGATTTTTACAAGTATATAGTAGTTTATGTATGATTATGAAGTAGTATTGTGTGACCAATTAGTGTAGCATATTATTTAATACAATAGCATTTGCTGATCTGCACTTACTCAGAAAATAGGCATTTTTTGATGTCATTTTAGTCTCAAAGCTTGCAAATATTGGAACTGTGATATACATTTTAGGGGGGATAAATGTAACAGTTATGTACTCTGGAAATTAAGATCAAAATTATTTAATTCAAAAGGTTTTTCATCTTGTTCTTGCTGTTGTCTTACCTGTAAAAGAGAAACTTTTGAGAAATGTGTGATATTCCGGAGAAGATCTTGGCACAGAATTTACTGGTGTAGTATCAGCAGCTTTTGACAGCGAAGCACTAAATTTGAAATCAGTATAAAAATCTGTGCAATTTTGTTGTACACAGAAGCTGCTTGATTCAAAAATAAACAGTTGTCATGGATTTTTCCAAGTATTGTGATCTTAAAAATTCACTGAAATATCGAAGTATTTTTTTACCCTTTAAATACTTGTTAACACATGGGAACAATTTCCAAAAATAACAAAAGGTAAGAAAAATATGGACTGCTGCTAACCATGTGTCCATTTTTCATAAAGCTATTATAAATTGTGGAGCATTATTTTAAGTAATGCTTTCCAAACTAACTGTCCAAAAGATAAAGGAAGGTACCAATAGATACATGAATGTTAGCACCATTGAGTTTAACCATCTTTAAGTACTTAACAGTCAGTATCTTATAGACCCTACTGAAAATGTACAGAGGGAGTTTAAAAAAAATCAGTGAGAAGGATGGATGCATTTTAACTTGGAAGGCAGGCGAGCGCAAATTAAATGAAAGAAACTCAAAAGCATTTATGCACGAATTATTCCAGGAGTTAGGGGATGGTAATTTTTATGTAGATTTGCCAAATCTGCAGATGGTGAATGTGCTAGTTACTGCCCTTATTAAAAGTGTGAATGTAATAATACCATTCTATCTGAATACCAGTGATGATGGTTCCCATCAGTAGGCCTTCTTTTCAGCTGTCAACAAAAGCACTAACCTTTAGTAGCAGAACAGAAATATGCTGCCTAATTGCTTACTTTGTTTTTGTTAAAAGCTAAAAAAACCCTATATTTACTCAACTTGGACAAAAAAAATTTGGAAGAAGAGAAAACTAAAGTAGGTACTATTCTTACAGTTACGAGGAGGGATGTGAAATTTGGTGGGTTTTGGAGTGTTGGAATATGCTTGTCTGTTCCTGTATACATCTGCTTAAATTTGGCCAAAGTTTTACTGAGCAACTTGCAAACTTAAGAGTTTTATAAATCTGGTCCCTCACATGGATATGAGCTATCCAGAACTCGGCACATTTTCTCCTGTAATGCAGCTTTGTATTGTAGTGTTGTTCAGTTGTTCCTCTTGTATTGTGAGTGTTCTCCTCCCCTTCTGGTACGCTGGAAAGCTAGGGAAGCTGTCTGAGCTAAATAATAATTTCGGAGCAGAAAATAATGTGGGCTCCTCAGGAGGTGTGGGATTAGACTGATACATAGAGCCAGTGGAGGGGGGAGGCAGACTGACTGAACAAGTAATTTGGAAGAAAATGACAGACCTGGGAATCATTAAATGTGATGGGGAGAGTGACTATAAACAGTGTGGCAGAATGAAAGAGACTGGGGCAAAAGCCAAAACCTGACATTATAAATGCGAACACCTGGACAGAGTAAGTGGGGTAGGAGATGATAAAAGGATGAGGGAGGAAAAGAAGCATATTGCTTGTGGAACACGGACAGAGTTTGTGCATCTGTGAAAGAATGGTGGGTAGATATCCTGCTGGCCAAGGGATTCGGAGAAGGGATTTGGAGAAACAGATTGAATCAGAAGTTGAAAAGAAGGGCAGTTTGTGCTGGCAGAATGACAAGATGCAGGTGAAGAGGTCTTCAGGTGAAGCTAGGGATAGTCAGATAAAGGACTGAGGAAAACCTGTTTAGGGTTTGCTGTACCCCAGACAGGAATACAAAGTAGAAATTTAGGCGTGGCAACATGGAAAGAAAAAAAGGAAGAAGCAGAATTAGAACAAAACAGAGAGATGGTAGAGAAAGGTTCAGACATAAAGGAAACTGACTTGAAAAGATGAATGCCCATGACAGCAGTGATTCTTACTGCTAAGGATCACACACGAGAAAGGACAGTGCTGGTTTAGGCTTGACTGCTAGAGGTCATCATACTCTGTTCACTGATTATTCAACTTAGCCAGTAAGTGAATTTCATTATTCTCGTGCTTGACTAAATCCACTCATTCATTATTAAAATGTAATGTGCACTATATTAAGTGTTCATGCTCTAATACAGCTTTGAGCTATTAAAAAAACAACTAACTCACCAGACTGCTTAGTGCCACTTTTGAGTTTTGCCTGTAGAAATGTTAGCAGCCATAACGAGGAGAAGCATCACCCTTTTCCATCAAGTAGCCTCAACTCCTGACACTACAGAACCACAGCACATCTGTGCTACTGAAGTCTCCATGAAACCCATTCAGTAAAATAATTTTCTCTCTGATGCTGGATCACTGAGAATTTAACAATCTTCGTCTGTCAAAAGATGTTCCATCAGTTCAAAATGCAGAGGAGATACCAGCGTAGGAGAGTTTAGTTTGCAAGCATGTTTTGGAAACCTGGGATACTACACATAAAAGTTTTTACTTCTAAAGCAGTTGTCTCCATTTGAAGTTGAATACTTGAAGTTTAGAAGGTGTCAGAGCTGTAGACTGCTTATACAATCGTGATTTCCTTACACACTTACCATTCATCTTATAATCACTCTCTGCCTCTCATCTCTCTTTGTCTTCTGTGAGACTATTTTCTTTCTGCCCGGGCTGGGCATGTTTTAGTGTCAGGTGTGTGTAGAGAAAAATCACAGTCCTGATTCTTGAAAGGATAAATCAAGAATGAATGTGCTTCAGGAAGTATTATAATTTAGACAGCTGAATACTGCCTTTGGAAGCTGAATTTAATTCTTTTTTCCTGGAGAATTCATTCATATGTGATCGCAGGCAAGCTGAGTGTTACAAACCCACCCATTTTATAGAGAGGAGCATCAGAAAAATCCAGCGATCAGTGTGAATGTTCTGCCGAACAGTTTGCTTGCTTGTACCTGGAATCAGTGAGAGCTCTGGGCCTTTGAGTGTGTGAGCCCCAGGCACTTTCTGAAGTAAAGTTTAGGCCTCATAACTACCCTTCTGCCCCACCCTCCAAAAAATGTATATTTCTGGCCATAATATCACTTTGACTTCAATTTGTGATCTCTAAAGTGATGATAATTCCATCTCTTTCTAAAGGAAACGCTTGTTAAAATGGTTTCTGAAGGAAAAATAGATTGTAGTCAGACATTAAAAATTGTCCTCTTTGGACATTATTTAGTATCTTCTAGTATTTTTCTTGTAAACTTGTATGTTTTGTCTTAATTTACACTTTATTCTGGTGGAGGCATTAAAATAATATTGTAACAAAACAGAATACATTATCAAAGGTTTATTAGAAAATTATGAAAAACTTTTTCACGTCTGGATTTTCAGACTATTCAAAGTGTAGATTTACTTAATTTTTCTAAACAAAGGGGATAAAAGTAGTATCTCATCAAAGATATGCTTAAAGGTATAATAGATACTGGAGAAGCAAGAGGTTTTTTATCTTTTTACTCTTCTTTTCAAAGTCATTTAGGTATTTTTCCAAGCTGTATTTAACCTCCCTCTTTGGTGAATTAATTCACTAGTGATGTTAGCTGCATCTTTTCTTCAGTGCAACACAATCAATATGAGCTTCTTTCTTTCTGTTTTTCTCCATCTGTTGACTTTTTTTTCCCTTTTCCTCTATGGTTTTCTCTTTTCCAATGACTTTTCGTTCAACTGGAAGCTTCATGGTAATTGTGGTGGTTGCTTGTCTGTGGTGACATCCGTAACTGAGCTTTGTGCCGTGGGAACACAGAATATATGGTTTTCAGACTCAGCATTTGTTGCCGTATATATGAGTTGTTCCTGCTGCCAGATTCTTAGGGACCACCACAAGAAGAGGGAGGGAAGGGTTTCAAGAACCACCCACAGTGTCTATATGCCTTTGCTTTAGGAAACATGGATATAATTAAGTCTTTCTTTTAACTGTGCTGAGAAAAATGTTTCAATGAAAAAATGTATTTATATATATGTGGATTAAATATATGCATTGATTACCAACTGTTGAAAACACAGTGTAAGGAGCATTGTCAAAAGAACAGGTTGAATAATGACATTAAAAGATTGATAGTGAAAATGGTCTTTGTAAAGTGCTGTGTCAATATTATTTTGGACTGTTACAGACTGTGGGTAACTGTTTAGCTAACTGTTTTAAATAAAACTGCGTTTTATTTAAATTAGCTTATGAAACTATTTATTCAAGGCTTTTATTGTTTGTTGAAGTGCTGTAAAAAATGAAAACTTGAACTGTTATTCTCCCAACCCATACTTTCCTGTCTCTCCTCAAACTGGTCCTTTATTCAGTTATATATATTTAAAAAATATATATGTGTAAATATTTTTTTTCTGCTTAATGAATTCTGTACAGTGTTCACCTTTCTGGGTTGCTAAAGAGTTTTATCTCCTTAAGCTGTTAATCAGAGAAAAACTGGTGGACAAAAGACTTTTTGTTATAGGCGTTGGTATACCAAAGCAAAGAGTGGCTTCTGTTTAGGGTCCATCCTTTAACTCTTCAGATTGCAAAGAGTGTTGGCTTTATCTTCTCTCATCCTCAAACACTGCAGTGGAGTTGGAGCAGAGTGCACAGTAGTTGGGAACCCATTTGTCTAAATGCGTATCAAGCATTTTATACATTAGTAGTAATGGTCAGAAAGTGTAAAGAAAAGCAGTACTTGGAATTAGAACAAGCATCAGGAAGCCAGTGTAGTTCTTAAAACTATTGGCAATTACATTAATTACCTTGACCATGAAGAATACCCTGTTTTTCTAAAGCAACAATGAGAATGACTGTCTGTGTTAGTAGCAAACACAGAATCATAGAATGGTTTGGGTTGGAAGGGATCTTATTCCTTCCAAGTTCATCTGGTTCCAACTCCGCTGCCATGGGCAGGCTAGCTTCCACTAGACCAAGTTGCTCAAGGCCCCATCCAACCTGGCCCTGAACACTGCCAGGGATGGGGCAGCCACACCACAACCTGTGCTGCTATCTCCACCTCCTGAGTAAGGAATTTATTCCTAATATCGAATTTAAACCTGCTGTCTTTCAGTTTAAAGCCATTCCCCTTGTCCTATCACCACATACCCTTGTAAAAAGTCCCTCTCCAGCTCTCTTGTAGGCCTGCTTTAGGTACTGGAAACATCTTTAAAAGTAATAAAATGTTCAGAGAACCTTCAAGGAAGATGCACTTATTTCACCTTGCATTACTCCTGCTGCAGTACTGTAAAGTACTTTCTTCCAGAAGGCTAGGTTAGAACTGTTCTAATATAAACCTCTCTAATTTTGTGTCTAAATGAGTATTTAGGCAGCAAATGTGTTAAATCAGCTGTTTGCTCATTAGCTGAATAGTTGTTCTTTTTTTTCCTATTTAGCTGCTTCATAGGCAGTGGTTATGGTTATGTGGCAACAGAAACAGTAAGACCAGGTCATCACCTTCCATTGACTATTGATATATTGCATTTGTTTCAGTTATTTTCTGTGTTTTAATCTTCCTGTGTTGACATAAAGTTTGAGAAGCAGTGAAGTCCTTCTTGTCATGTTTAATCAATATTAAAATCAGTATTTTCAAACTAATCCAATAATCACTTCCTCTGTATTGTGGCCTGCTGTAATCTGTTTTTAAGGCATGTTATATTTTTATGTTTAGATACTGCAGTAATAAATTGTATTTTATCAGTTATGCAGCAGTTCATAAATTAAAGTCACCTCAGTCTGAAATTTTACTATGGATAAACCTATATTTTATATTTTTTATTTACTGTATTTCCATAATTATTGTTTAATTCAGTTTCTCTAAAGGCTGCATATAATTGAAATCAAATTTGGGAGTTGTGTAGTTATGTAGATATACTTAGCTTGCTATTCATGGACTACTATTCCTGACTGTCTAGAGTTATTGGAAATCCTTACTGGAAGATGGGCAATTTCATTTCAGTTTTCAGTCTTTTAAGGTAAAACTTCACAAGTTCTGTGCTTTGAACATAGTAAACTGTGTTTAGTTTTCAGTTGTGATCATTCTCTGTTGAAGGGGAATGTGTGTGTACTTGGTTTTTATCTTTGCTTCTCCCTAGTTGTTCATACTTGAATCTGAGGCATGCTGGTCAGTTAGGTTTTGGGGTGTTTCATTATATTTGATCCTGATGGCAGCATCAGGAAAGAGGGGTACTTATGTTTTAGTTCTCTTTTCAACTTGCGTTGACTTATCTTATTTTCTGTCAATGTCTCTTCTTTTTCCTGCTGATGTTCCTTCATCATCTGTTCTAGTAATAGACAGCTCTTGCTGTCTTTGTTACTCTTTTAGTATCTTCTTTTGCATCCTCTAAAACTAACTCTCCTACTTCTTTGACTAAGCTCACTGTAATTTATTTAACTAATTTTGTAGATTTTCAGACCTTGGCTGATTTCCTAACAGGAATAGATCTAGTTCTCTGGGGTAGTAATTAGTCAGTAGTCACTTCTGTGTTAGTTTTTTCTTTTTGTTTTCTGTCTTTTCATCCCGTGGTGTTGTATTATCTAGAATTCTACTTCAATTTCCTAGAGTTTTCCAACAAATTTTTGTATCACTGGATATGAAAATCTAAAATATTTTGACACCTAGGGACTGTGCCTCTCTATCAGCATTCTTCCATTTCCCAGTTTCTCGGGGTTTTAATTTGTCCTCCAAGATGACCAATTCCTGGTTAGTTACTCAAGGAAGTCAGAATGAAGTTGTCTAGTGTCCCCCTTCTCATTCACCATTTTACACTCTTGAAACTGTACAAGTATCCTTTCCAGCCAACAGTCAAAAATCCTACAGTTCTGCTTCTCATAGACTGTGCATCATGTAGTTTTGAATCTAAGCTCATGACAGATGGCTTTTTTAGTTTAATATGAAACACCCATTTATGAGGACTCCAGGGTTAGAATCAGATTATTCTGATTATTCATGCTGCAGCCTGTAAACTCATTGTCTGATCTTTTTTCCTATGCTTGTGGATGCCACTTGCACAGACAAAAGTTGATTCTTTAATTGGACAGTTCTTGTGTGGTAAAGTGCAATTGTCTGCAGTAGTTCCAGTTTCAGAAATGTAGGCAGTCATTTAAATAACTTCAGAGTTATTACTATTTGTGGGAAGATTCAGTGGATTATGCAGGAACAGGCTAAGATGAAGCTTGATGTTGGTTGTGGTCTCTTAGACTGTGTTGTTGTAGTTTCTATGCAGGTGAGGAAGAGAAGATGTTAAGACCATGTTGTTGCCTGCAACATAGCATAAGGTCACATACCTGATATGGTGACATGTGACTCATGGGTATTCTTCCCCAAACTGATGAATAAGAAAATTATCCATCCCTGAAGGAGAAAATACCATGGCTACTCTCCCCCACTGTCTAAAATTCTCTCTTTTACTGAGATTAGGTGGATTAGGCCGCCTGCTTGCAGCAACACTGTCGTTTATGACAGATAATAAAATTAAGTCTTATCTATCTGTTGCTTCAAGGAAGTCATGCTGCATTTCCCCTTGATTTTCTGTATCTGGTGGTAGTGTTCCTGTTGCCAATTAATGGGCCTTTGTTTCCAGAAGTAGTATCAGTTCTGAACATCAGTGTTTATCAAGTTGAAAAAAAAAAGTGAATAATTCACAACTATTGAAAAAAATATTTTGTTTAGTACACATTTATGAAGTTCCTGTAAATGAACATCCTAATATTGTAAAGAGTTCATTTAGAAATAGTGACTCATCTTATTAGGAGAAAGGGAGGAACACAGTATGATCTTACATAACTACAAAGCAGCAACTGCAAGAGGAAACTGTTGAGTTCAACAGAATGCTTTGAAGAGGCAAAGGGTTAAAATGATAGAAAACAGAGTTCTGGGGAGGGAAAGACTTTTCCTCTTCCACACCAGAAATTTAAGACATTGGGCATAATGCAAAGATAAAAACGGGGTAATGCAGAAGAAAGCAGTTTTCTTCCACTGTTATAATGTCTAAACAATTCTGGATACAATTTTGGTTTGCCAGTGTTGTTGAAGTCTTCATAAAACTTGTTTTGATTTTTGTCTCATGCTTCCTTGAAGACTCAAATGGTAAACATTTGGACATAATGACGCAAACAGTAGGCTATCAATCAATCCCAGTTTTCACAGCATTGTTGTTCATTCAGAAAAGCTGTGTGAACTGACCTCTTTCTACAGCAGTGTCATTAGTTCTTTCTGAAATAAAACAAGGATCAAAAAGACTTCCAGGATTTTTCTCTTAAGACTTGCTGTACTGAATGATTTTGTAAAATTAGGGATCAACTGTTTTCAATTAACTCTCATCTTTTTTTAATGTATAATATATGAGAGACTACATATTAATTGTTTTTGTTCTCCCTCAGTTTTCTAAGCATTGACTTCCAGTAAATTAGTTAAACAGAAAATTGAATTTAGATTAGATTTGCCATGTAGTGTCCTAATTTTGATACAAATGAGAAATTGTGCAACAGAAGGAGGTAAATTTATGCAGTGTGAATGTCTTTGGATAGACATGAAATATGACTGGGCTTGCTCTGCCTGAGGTCAGAATTAGCTTGACTGGGGGCTTACTGTGGGAATTGGAGCAGCACAGCACCATCCCAGTCCTTGCTGCTCCTGTGGTGAGCAAACTGAGGAAATCTTTGCTCCCCATGTCTAACCAGTAAGTCTGATTGCATGTGCTCTCTGCAGACTGGTCTCTGCTTTTCAGTGCTGTGGAGGTACAGAGTTGAAATACTTTCCCAGGCCACCTAAGTTTAGAAATATAACAAGCCCTGGGCAGTTTTAGGCAGTTTATTAGCCACGCTTTCATCCCACATGTCTATGAGAGCATTGCGAAGGGTTAGAGGTCTTGTAGAGTGTGGGTGTACTAAAAGATGGTTAAAAGCTCACCAGTGATATGAATTCTAGTCCGTCTCCTCTACTGTGAGAATCATCTTGCAGGCCACAACTGACCTTCAGACTGCTGCTTAAGCTATTCCTCCCTCCTCGCGTCCTTGACTCAGTGGTGCTTTCCATGTTGGAGGAGGTCATCCTGTACTTCTCCTTTCTGGTGTGAGTCATTATTTGTGCCTGTTATCATTTCCTAACTAGGCCATCTGCTTGGATTATCCTTCTGCATCTGACTTTCATCTTACTGCCAAGTTTTTGATTTTTGTTTTTTTTTTTATTACACCCACAAACACCTACCTGCCCCAGTTGCCTTTTCTTTTTTAAGTTGAACTTTTTTTTTCTGTGTAAAAATTGCATACCTTTTGATTTAGTAGTCTTTTTTTGATTAAAAGGGGTGGAAGTCCAGAGGTTGGCCTGAGATTATAAATAGTCGTTACTACAAAATTAATTAATATAGAATGAATTTGTCATAACCCCATGGAAAGGTGCAAATAATCTTGAGAATAATGTGGCAGCTGTGCTTCTTGTTAGCCATCTTCATTTCTAAACAAACTCTTTACATAATCAGAGAGGGCTTCTGTTGTGTGCAGAATGTTCTGGCTCACTTCTCTGAAAAGAAAACATAGTGGGTATGTGGGGCTGCTTGTGATCTTTCTGCATACAATTTCTCAGGAAACAGTGAACATAGCTTGGTTTTAAGGGTTTCTTCAACTTAACCTCAATCGACTACAAGGATTATCCATTTGATAGCTTATGAGTCCTTTGCTCCTTTCCTGTTGGCAAATGGGATGAAATTTAATAAGTCTGAATGCCAGAATCTGTACCTAGGACAGAAGCGCAGAGCACAGATATAAATTGGGAGAGGAGGAGCTGGAGAGCAGGCCTGCAGAAAAGGGTCTGGGGGTGCTGGCCAGTGGCAGACTCAGTATGAGGCAGCTGTGTGTCTTGGCAGCCGAGAGAGCAAACCGTATCCTGGGATGCATCAAACACAGCACAGTCAGTCAGAAGAGGTGACTGTTCACTGTGCTCAGCATCAGTGTGGCCTCACCTGGAGCGCCGTGTGCAGTTCTGGGCCGCACAATGTAAGGCTGTTACGGTACTCAAGTGCCTCCAGAGGAGAGCAGCAAAGCTGGTGATGGGGCTGGAAGGCATGTCCTGTGAGGAGCAGCTTCCTGAGGTGGGAAAGTGGAGAGGGAGGTGCTAAGTTCTTCCCCCAGTATCTGGTGATAGGACATGTGGGAATAGCTTAAAGCTGCACTGGGGAGGTTTAGACTGGACCTTAGGAAGCATTTCTTTACCATGAGTGTGGTCAAACACTGCAAGAGTTTTCGAGAGAGGTGGCCGATGCTTCAAGCCTGTCAGTGTTTAAGAGGCATTTGCACAATGCCATCAATAACATGCTCTAACTTTTGGCCAGCCCTAGATTTCTCAGGCAGTTGGATGAGATGATCATTGTAGGTCCCTTCCAACTGCAATAGTCTATTCTAGTCTAGTCTTTCCTCTTGCATCCAGCAACTTTGCTAACATCAGAAGAGTAATGTGCTGTTTCTTTGTGACTTTGTGACTTTCGTTGTGAAGTGGTTTCTGGGCATGCACAGGCATGCACATTCAGAAGGGTAGACTGTAGGAAGAGGTGCAGCAAACAGGGAAATAACCCTGTGTCTCGGACAAGCCTTTGGAAATGTGTTCAGCTTCAGCTGAATTTGTTCTGCCGGCCACCCAATAAGTTTTATTAGTATCAGACTCCAGACTGTTCTCTTTAAATTAGTCAAAAGGCCAATGACTTTATTCAGGCACAATGAAGTTTTTAAAGTCTATCATTAACAGTAGTAGTATAAAATGGAGAAAGTAAAATCCTCCACAGAGCAAAGTAACTTCTTCAAAATTGAGCTTATTCTGTTTGAAAATCACAAGCCAGCATTTGTAAAATTCTCTCCAGAAGAGAGGTGGGGTTTTTCATCCTAGAATGAACTGCTCTTCCAGGGAATGTCGGTGTTCTACCACCAATGTCCTGACTGAATGCTATATAGAGCTGGAAGTCTAGGCAGTTAAGAAAAGATTGTGGAAAATTACTGACAAAAAACCTGCCTGGTTTCTAGTAATCTGCCATGTATGTGAGTTTTAGGAGAACTGTTGGGATCAAAGCATCTTGACAAAGTGTTTTGGTTGTGTTGAATTTTCAGTTTTAAAATAAGTATTTTTTGTGTTTTAGGAGGAGACCTCGGGTTCTTTATGCACTGTACATGTTGCAGTGTGTTCTCACAGAATTTATCACTTAGATAAAAGATGAGTGAAGAGAGACAAAGAGGAAGGAGAAATTAAGAGGCATAGAGGGGTGATGTGGCTTGTACCTGGTCACACTGAGGTCAGTAGCAGAGTTAAGAATTGGATTTTTTTGAGTTGTGATCTAAGTCAGTCTGTCTTACTCCAAAGAGGCCACAGAGGTCACTCAGTATGACTGAGCCATCAAAAACTTCACAGAAAGAAACCCAAACCAAACCTTCCTTCTAGTTTCTCATATATCCTTGCTCACAGAAACAAACATGTCAGCAACAGCTGAAGTATACAAAGTACGTAGATTTACAGGATGTTTCTTATGGTTAGTTTCATAGAAAATGTGACAATGCCTGTAGTACTGTAATTGGTGCAAGAGTAACTGGAGATTTGGGTCTACCAAAGCTTTCAGGAGACAGTAATAACCCTCTGTGAAGACCCACAATGTGAAGTTGTCAACCAGGACGCTGCAGCGCACAAATGGATTTAAATGTTGTGGTCTCGGTGTTTTTATTTATACTAGTAAACAGAAGAGGGTTAGAACATGTGTTGTTTGTGCTGTATGACTATCAGCAGTTCTCTGGCATAATTTTGGTCAAGGCAAATTAATATTCTCCCAGAAAATTTGAGCAGTGTTCATGGATTAACAGTCTGGGGTCTATTCTCAATAGGCAATAGAGAAGGGGAGATAATTTAGCTGAATAGGCATGAGCTGTTCTCTGGCATTTGCTGTGAAGTTCGAAGAGTGGGTTCTGGCCCATTTTTTGAATTATATCTATACCTTTAAATTAGGTGCATGTACTGTGTCTTTGGGGGTTGTCTGAGTAAGATTGTTGCCATCTTCCTTGCATCTCTCTTGCAGTCTGGTTCAATTTTGCCTTGATGCATATAGGTAAAACCTGATTTTTCCAGGAGATAAACCTCTTACTGGGCTGGAAAGAATAGAACCTGCAAAACTAAAGGACCTACAAAAATAATTAGAAGAGTAGTAGTTTTACCAGTAATGTAAGGGAGAACAATCTGCTATGTGTCCTACTCTCTTCTCTAAGGATTCAGCAACACTTGCTAACAGTAGTTGTCCCCTGCTTGAATATCTCATTTTAATCAGAGATTTTAATAACTTCACATTCAGTGGATAAACAGTGGATAACTTTATATTTTGCTTTGCACCTGTAGCCATTTGGAGAATATCTGTTAAAAAACAGAGGTAAAACTTTTCCTTATGTCGAAGCCAAAGTCTTATGCAGTGGTTTGGTTCGTGCACAGAGGGACAGAGACAGTAAAGATTTGAATGCACTTGTGCTCCTTGTCCTTTTTCCCGATGGTATCATCATTTACAACAGCAAAATGCAGCGGGTCTCTACACTTCAGGAAACTTGGCTAGGTCCTGTATCTCTGTGCAAGCTGTCACCAGCCATTTAAGCCAAGAAGCCACATGTATGGATCAGATACACAAATAAATGCCCTTCTGCCACTTGTGGTGCTGGGCATCAGTATCCTCAGATGGAGCGGTGGTTGCATAGCCAGTTCTCTTTAGTGCTGTGAACTAATGCAGCCAAATCAGTGGTAATTAATTTCAGAGCTGTGTATGTTTGTCTACATACCTAATGATTCCTAGTAATCTTGCTAACTAACTAATTAAGGATACTAACTTAGCAAATTTTGTTTGCAAATGCTGTATGTTTGTGTTCTAAGCTTTATGGATCTATTTTTCTACTCTGAAGTGGAAAAATACTTTCTGAACTCTAAAAAATATTTAGGTTATGAGTCAAAATATCATTAAAAATAAAGATTATATTATAATCTATCATCTTTGCAGCTGTCTTATTATTTTGGAATGGAAAAGCCAAAAAGAATTTTTGATGAAAAGTTACTTCCAATTAACTCTGACCAGGTAGCTGTTTTGAGAAGGGGTTGTTATTTTTTTTTTAAGTTAGTGTTCAGTGTAAAGAGTCCTGCAGGTATTCCATTACTCCTTTCACCACTCTTTCCTGAATTTTTCAGTGCTAAATTCTTTCATTTCACTGTGGTAGAGATCTCTAAATATGTTAGTCTATTAGCTGTTCGAAAGAACCTACAGTACATGTACAAAAAAAAGGTATTTCATGTGTGCAAACTCCACAGCCTGCTCATTACAGAATTTATTTTTCAATGAGTAAGAGCCCGGAAGAAGCTAATGTAAGTATTTAAGCAAGGGTTTGTATTTCTCTGATAAACAGCACTCCCCTTCTGTTTGTGATCACAGGATGAAAGCTCTCTAAGCTTGTATATGTACATTTTTACTGCTACATCATGTAGTGTGCTCTTAAGATTGAGATCTCATTCCCCAGGAAGCATTTCTGTCTAAGATTAATTGCCCTTTTAAAATCAGTGTTTGATGTATTCCTTTGGCTATATCCTGACTCGCTTTAACCCTCTTTGACCTGACCCCACTGACTATTACCGCCATGGCTGGAGCAGAAATCCTTCAGCCTGATGTATGCAGTACAGACTTGAGCCTGTGGTTTTTCACATCGATGGATTCAATTAGCTGAGTTTTTACTGATCAGCTTAGCAGAGGTTGAAGAATTTGTCAGACATGGAACAAAGCTGTCCATACTTTGGATATAATTGAATAGCTCATCTCAATTTTCACATGTAATCTGCTTGTGAAGTTGTTTACATTGTTAAATAATATAATAATATTCCTGGAAGTAGCATTTTTAAAAAGGAAAAACCAGTTTATTTTTCTCTAGTTAAACAGGGGAAGGCACAAAACATGAAATAACAGCCATTAAGCCTTCAATCTGTATGTGTCGCTTATCACTCTGCAGCCAAATGTTTTTAGATGGTAATTATGTCCCAATGTCCACTTTTGAATTTGATGTATTAAACTGGGCAGATTAACGAGCAATTAGCATTATGGCTTGAAAACAAGTGAATGTGCTGGTCTCTTCTGTATTGAGAGTGATTTTTCAGAAACAGTAATCCTTCTTTGCTTTGCTAGGAATAGGTCATCATTTGATTAGCTGAAAAGTTCTTTATAAAAGATGGACATCCATTAGGATCACAGAATATTTGCAGGCATGATGTGAATTATAGTAACTTGAAAATGAAGTAAACTTGAGGTTGAAAGTTCAAGAATGCCATTAAGAACCTTTAAAAGTGTATGAATGTGCATATGCTTAGGGGATATATAATATGATTGCATAGAGAATTTGTTATTTAATTATTTGGCATAATAGTATTTTGAAAACAATGACGTTATAAAAGTTCTCACGAACTATTAGTAACAAGGTCTTTTACAGCAAATTGATTTGCTTTAGGCTAAACTTTGTAGAGATAAATCTTTATCAAATGGGATTTTTTTTGTGTTGTTTTTTTTTCCAAAAACCACATTGATCACGTTTAGCTCCCTAGCTGTACAAAGAGATAGCCCTAATTTCTGAAGGTCAGTTGTACACAGTTTGGAGGGAAGGGCAACCTCAAATCTGATTAAGGGCATAGTGCATGAAAGGGTTAACTTATTGTAAGTCAAGATTCCTGCTGTTCAAAAAAGCTACAGAACTCTTAAAAGTGATTTAGCTCTCCCTCAACAATGGAAAACATATCATGGATGAGTTGGCCTCAATTTGTCAAGCATTCAAGTGTTTATCTTTTATATGCACACCCTGCCTGTTCCTCGTGTATCTAAATGTGTTGTGTGCTTTCTTGTTACATGGAACAGCAGCACGATTTACATTGAACTTTGTCACTTTGTTCACATGTGAATGGCCAAACTTAATGCATTGAAGAAAATTGTTTTATAAGCCTCAGCTGCTAACCCCAGTCTTTTATAATCTACCACAGGTTTACTGCTAGTTCAAAGCTGAGGCTAAGACACTGATGCTAAGGATGAAGGGTTATAAGAATATTCCCTGGGAGTTTACTCTTACCTTTTTTTTATTCTGCCTGGAGCTAGATGTTTGATGGGAAGCATCTTTGGCCTTGTAAGGTCTTCTAAAACCTTTTAAAGACTAAGATGTCAGGTGTTTAAGAAAAGTATTTTAGGGTTCTGTCATAAATTAGTTTGGGACTTAGTCAAAGAACCCCATTAAAAAAACTTCTATGAAATAGACAAGAATAAAATAATAATAAAAAAGCAAAGTTTAACAACAACAGCAAAGTTCAGTTAAGTAATGCTTAACCCATTTCCATCCTCTATCTACTTTTCCATTGAGTTGCATGAACTCTTTTACAGGAGGAAAAGTTCCCTGGTCTTACATGGTGTTACTCTCAGTGTTAAGTGTTTTGGGGAATTGTTAGAAATAGTCTGCTCAGGCTTAGTCTGCTTAGTGGTGTTTCAGGCCAAATTTACTTTCTCTAAAAACTTTTTGAGTGGACTAGAAAAAAAGTTTTCTAGTTCACTTACATGCTTTCTGGCTCCTATGAGATTAGAAGTGTAAGCCAAGTTCTCATAAGCTGCTCCAAAGCATCATAAACTTTTACTTGTGGTGATTACTTTAATCTGCTTTTTTTGCTATGTTTCAGAGATGTGGCTATCTAACCTGAGGATAGACTTGAGGTAGAAGATGACAGGAAATAACAAGAGAGAAAAATTGCATGGAGAAGAAAATTATGAATGGGGTGATGCCAAATATTTGATTTCATCTCAGTATTTAGTGATATTTAATGTCAGTGATGATAATATTGCATACGATAATATTGCAGTTATATTTTGGGGATAGAGAAGCCTGGACTGTGCCTGAATATAATCCAAGGGATGTAATCATGTAAGAACTGTGACGAAGAAAGTTTTTTCCTCTCCGTTAAGTCACAGATGTCTAAATTGAAGTTGAGATGTTTATACCATGAGACGATCACGAAGATATCAGCCAACTGGCCTATGTGAAAACCATATAAAGAAGTAGAGCAATAATTAAAACTAAATCAGTGAATATGGATTTAATGTCAGTCCATATTTATAGCTTGCCTGGAGTTCAGCTTTTGTAGTTAGGTACTCTGCAAGATTAGAGTTCACTGAGGTTGATACAGGTCTAGTTCTATCATAGCATGTTGGACAAGTAGTTATTATGAGGGGCTCTGGTAAGATGACATGAAGGTGCTGTAGGGGTTAAATTGAAACATGTAATATGAGTGACAAAACACTCCAGGACAGAGAGACTGACATTTCTAACTCTTTATTTTGGAGAAGAATTTTAAAAAATCAAATTAATGAGTTAGAAAAGATAGGTTGAGCACTCCTGTTATCTGTAGGTTGTTCAGTAAATGTATTAAAAATTAACATTCCTTTTAAAAGAGATTTTAAAACAAAATTCAAGGTTGTCGATTTTATTTGCCATATGCCAAACTGAAAACATACATTTAGGAAAATGATAACCTTCAGTTTGAGCAACTGAACTCACGTTACTACCAATGGTTAAAATGAGTGATATTGTCTTGTTGCTGACAGTTAACTAAATCTATGTCATGGTTTATTTATATTCATGTTGGGCCGTTAGAGTCTATCCAGGAACTGTAATTCGTATTCTTCAAACCACATCTTGTGTTTGGAACAATGCTTATTTCAGACACAGAATCATTTTGAGAAAGAAATCTGTACTGAATAATGCACTGACCTTGTATTTCTGTGTGTGAGTTCTTCACCTTAAGTCGGCTTCAGTGGCTTTCCCCAGTGCTGGTGAGATATGTAGGCAGGAAGGAAAAGTCAGTCCTGTGCTTTCGTGTCACATATCAGCATCTAAAATTTTTGAGGTCAGAGGAACCTTTTGTTGTGGCTAGGCTATTGTCTAGTTGGCTTTGCAGAACTTTTCGTGTGTTCTTGCTCTTGGTCAGAGGATACTAAACAGCGTATCTACTGATGTGATCCAGTGTATCATCTGTGTGTCTCCTTAAACTGATAATCATTCCAACTTAGGGGAGAGGAGAAGAAGAAGGATTTTGGTAGTTTGTGTGGTTGAAGTGAGGTTAAAAACATGTTAAGATTGCTATAGAAAATGAGTCACTTCTAGCAAGAGAGCCTACTACTGTGACAAGCAGGGTCGTTTTTGCACTGGATGGAATTCAACGAAAAGTAAGGACAGCCTGGGATATGCTGGCTGAAATAGGCTAGTGTGAAGCTTCTGAAAGCTCCTAAGATTTTATTCCTAGTTAAAAAATTCTAACTAAAAAAACCCTGCTCAATAGAACATGTAGCAAACTTAGACCTTGAAGCTATAGTTTCTTAAGTATGACATACTTGGTTTTAGTAGAGAGAACATGTTTGCCGTCCGAAGTACTTCTGCTGAGTTTATTCAAAGAGCAAAATACCATTTGGCCATGAGATTTGACCAAAATCAACATTTTTTAATGCACTTCCCATGAAATTACGTAGGTATTGAGCTCCCATTAGTACTCAGCTGATTAAGTAAAATTTGTTCAGTATACAAATTTGTTTTTCTATTTGATCCCTTTATATTGAAGTTGTCATTACTGTGGAATCGGAACACCTCACCATATTTCTGTACCCTGGTCGCTATTACACATACACATGCCAGAAACTGATTGCAGATGTTCCAGTTAGATTGGAGTTTATGAATGGAAAAACCTGTAATAATATGTGTGAATTTCTAATACTTTTTGTAAAGGTACTGAAGGAAAGTAAAGCATGAATATTTGATTTATACATGGGTTTAATTCATTCTGTAGGTATAGTTGCTCACTGAGCAAAGAAATATTCTGCCATGAATTAAAAAATATATGGTATATGCCTATAGTCAGTACTACAAAAGTGATGTGAAAATGTTCGTAAATACTCCTTAGCCTAATTTTTTTTGTATTTATGAACACAGGATTTTTTTTTGTAGCACACACAGTGGAAATAATTGTGATTCATGTTTTGTTGTAAATGGTATGCTGTCTTTGTCAATTTTAATATTGGACGTTGGAGCTGTTTCCAGTTTTGGACAGGTTACTGTTAAATGAGGTGGATGATCTTTGTCAGTTTCAAGGCTAACAAATTAAACCATTGCTGACTGTATCGAGGTTTGAGGGTTTTTAGAGGTGCTACCTACTTAAAAGTGCAAAAAGTGAAGTCCGTTCATCAAATGTTTGTTTGTTTCTTTTCTGCTACCAGTGCAGAAGTCACTGGTGGAGAATTTCTTTAGACTGTGAGGCTTGTTTGGGGCTTTCTCTGTATGTCCTAGAATATCCAACCTGAGGTGCCTAGAGAGGGGAAGAATGACTTCAGCCACTGTCCAGTGCTTTCCTACCATGTGTGATTACAGATTAGAACACAGTCTTTGAATTTGCTTGCTAATATAGAATAGTCTTTGTAAATAGGTGCACAGTTTCATCTGTGATCCTTGGTGCTAGACCAGAAGCCTAGCTTCCAAGAAGGAAATTTTCACTTTTGGAGATTTAGCCCTGCCCAGCTTTGGCTTTAGGCTTTCAAAATTGGGTCAGCAATATCTTTCAGTAACAAACTTAGTGGTTGCACAGTATGTTACTCACACGAAGCACGTTACTGAAAGCTATGTTTCTGTAAGTAATTTCCTAAGAGATCCTACAGAGGTAGATTACAATCTTTCCAGTGAAGGTGTTGGTGTGTCCCTTCAGATTCAGAGAAGTCTGAGGCACCAGATGCTGAGCACACGCTGTTCTCCTGCCAGATAATCTGAGGAGCAGAAGAAATGGGGAGGAAAGCAGCCTCACCACAGTCACAAAAAGAATATTCTGTTCCTTATAATGCTGCCCCAAGATGAGTTTTCCTACAATATGGTATAGCCTGTTGTCAGGAATACCTTTAGTGTCATCTTTTCCAAAGCATATGATATATTACGAAGATAAGCAGCCAAATGCCTATGGCCCACTTCACAGCCGGAAAAGCTGGCATCTAGTTATGTTACACTATTAAAATGCTGCTACTGCATGAAAGTTGGTTTACTCCTTACACATTTTAGTCTCCTTGTCTATAGTCCCGTGACCTTGTATCATACAAGAAATGCATTGTTTGCCCTAATTTGAAGTACCAGATTCTGTTTGCCTTTTTAGGGCTGTAAAGCCAATTTTATAAGTCGGGCTGCCCCTGGCTACAGGCAGATTCTAGGACTTGCTATGCAGAGAACTTGCATACTGAGGATTCTATTTGAGTACTCCAGGGACACTTCTGCTAAAGCCTGAATATCTTGTATTGTCTATCGGTTAAGGGAATTAAGCAAATTGCCCCGACAGGTGATTGCTTGAGGCCACAAATCAGAAGGGAGGTATTTCATTCCACTAAAGAATTTTAAGTGGTACATCACCCATGTAGTCTGGCTAGAGGAGCTGATCTTGTGTAGGTGAAAGGGAGTATGTCACTGCAGCACTGGTGAGCATTGAGGTGCTAATCTGGGTAAAAACCGGCTGAATTAAGTACCTGTGACAGAGGCAGTGCCTTCTCACTATTCTGCTCTCAGGCACTTGAATCTGTCTCAAAACTAAACCAGTCTTTTCCCTCCATCTTCAATTCTTTCTTTTAAATAATAACGTAATTCAGTAGAAAAAAATTATTTAGATGCATCAGTGGTATGTACAACAATCTGAATTGATGCTGAATAAGCTGATTTTCCTAATACTGAGTAGTTTACTTTGCAAGCAGCAACTTATATAGCTGAAGGAAAAAGAAAAACTTATTGTGTGATACCATGACATTGTACATCTTCCCACCTTCTCTGAAGACTACAGATTTTCTTGTTTGTTCTTCCTCTGTGTCTTGCTGATTCCTGGATATTAAGGAGTTTTAAAGGAAGCTGGGGATTAGCAACAGTGAATATTGTAGTTAGGGCATTCCCCTTAAAGAAGGGAGAGTGGACTCAAGCTGCCTCAGGTTGAGGAGGGCTTTGAGCCACTCTCTCAAGGACTCACTTGAGATGCAACAGGCCACTCTCTCTTGCTTCCTTCCAGCAGATGCCTATCTGCAAAAGAGAGTCCTTTGCCAGTACTTGCTTGTAGTGGTTTCCTCATCAGGAACCCTGAGCCACCTTATAGGTGACAGAGAAGCAGATCTCTTCTTAAGCCCTTCACTTCAGAGGTTCTTGTTTCTCTCCATTTTCTGTACAGAGCTGGAAAACTCTTCTGACTTTACATGGTATGATTAATTAGCCTGGGTCTGGTCAACACTTTAAGCGTTGCAGCCTTGAGTTAGGGTCTAAGTTAAGTGAGCTGAATGTCTCAAAAATGTCTTAGTATGTAACATGTAAGCATAGTTATCTGCCTTCTGGAGATGGAATATTGTTAAGTTTTACCAAAAAGCTTTATCCTCTGTGCTTATAGCTTGCCTCTAGTAACTTTAGGGGGCTGTAGTACCTTCTCTATTGATACAGCTCCACAAGAAAAGCAGAAAAAAAAATAATTTAATCTTCGGGCAACCACTCTGATAGATGACTTAATTAGTTTTCAGCTTTTTTTTTCTTTTTGCGAGTGCCAAACAATGTTTGTTATTTGTGCATCACTTCAGTACTATAAAAATATTCTGATTTTAAGTAACACTGTGAAAACTTACAAAACATATATTGCTATGCTTCTATTTTTCTTGTATTTTCACTTAATCTTATTCCCAAGAGTAATTTGCAGCAAAGAAAAAAAATCTTAGGTCATGTGATAAGTAGCGTGTAACTCAGTTCTGACAGGATTTTAAGAGGACAGAAAAAGTTGGTGAAGTTACTGGAAAATTTGAACTTAGTGGTTTTGAGGAAATCCTGGGGGTTTTTTCACTACATTACTGAACATTGTAAAATGGGTATTGACAGTAATGATATCATCAGGTCTGGACCCTGTGCGCTGCAGATGAGCAGAGTTATTTGCCCTAATTTTGACAGGCATGATCCAATGACATAGAGTGGCATTACCCTTTGTAATTAGGTCATTTAAATTTTATACCACTTAATTTAAATATATGTTGTGTTTAGCAACTTGTACACTTTGAAGATGCATTTTGTCAGTTTAAAAAGACTTCTTGTGATTATAGAGTATGGGGTGGAGAAGAAGAGGACAGCAGTTGGTCTGTCAAGATGCATCCAAAATCATGGAAAGAAAAATATTTTGTAAATCTATTAATCTATTGTATTTCTAAAACAGGTGGATGAAGTTTTCGTGATAGCTAGCAAATCATTCAGTACTCAGATCACAGTGGAAATGGATAAGAATTAGCTGTTGAGAAAACAAGAATACTCTTCAGTAATTTTTTTAGTGTATTTGCTGTTGACAATGTTTTGCTACAAAAAGTAAAGAAGATGTCTCTATGAGAGAGACTCTGTGATTTAAAATTGGATATGTGACTGAAAACATTAAAGTTGAGGCAAGTTTGGGTAAATGTGCCTTAAGTGAGAGTTTATGGTTCTGAGTAACAAAAGGAGGGAAGAATGTTGAAGTAAAAACAATGGATTTTGTGAAAGAAGGCTGCAGTAAATACAGATTTGGGAGATAAGATCTCTTCAGTCAAGCCTCAAGGGGAAAAGGAATTAAGGAGAAGTGATGCTTTGTTAGAGATAATACTAAAGCACAAACACTGCTAATGCAGAGATTTAGATTTTAATTAAACTGTAAATTCTTCATTGACCTCTGAGGCTTTCTCAGTTTGCCAAGGAACAGAATAAAAGACTTGTATGAGAAAGGGACAAAGCTGGGTAAGGAACAAGGAATGGAGACACCAAGATTACCTGCATTTCATTTTTAGGCAAGAGTAGGCACATGCACACAGATCCAAAAATATTATGTTGCACAGTAGTGGAAGAGCCGAAGAAAGTGTTCTTTCCTCCAATGGCAAGAAAATGATATTGGTGTTCTAAGCCTTTTAATCTATTTTTTGCAAGTTTTGGCTAAAAAGTCAGATGTGCAGAGGTTGCTAGCACAGTGCTAATGCTGAAACTGCATTCTGTCATCTGGTTTTCTGCAAATTAGTTGTTTCTGAAAATTAAATATTACTATGAAACATTAAAAAGTGTCACTAACTCTCACCAATTTAAGGAATACCATAGGGAGATTTTCATTTTAAAGTGTTTAATACATATATTTGGGGATTACTTAAAAATGTTTAGATGTTCCATAACTTCTAAGAAGAAAGAAACCTGGTGTTGTAAATGAACGAATGTATCACCACAACTGGGTTTCTAAGATCTTTTCTTTTGGAATTTATTCTCTTGACGATCTGACTGGTAGTGTTTCAGCCCAATAAATACCTGTTTTGGCTAGAAATACCAGAAGTTTGTTTTTAAATGATGTGTTTTGTTCTTCAGACTTGTCTGCAGTAAAACCAGAAACCAGCAAGTGTTTATGCTTAATTTAGTGTGATAATGTGTGCATTATGCCATTTAGAGCATCAAGACTTTGTACAGAATATACCATATGTAGGTAACAAGTAACAAAAGCATAATGCTTTATTTTAAGCAAACATAATTGTCTGCTTTTGCAGGAAGAATTATTACTAGCATAAAGTCAACTACATATTTAAAGATGATTTTTTTTACCAGTGTAATTTAGCTGTGCTGGCATAGATAGCTGGTTATGCTACAAATTTTTTCAGGTAGCTGTCAAATCATTTTGGCTACCAAACAAATACGATTTTATCTGTGTTATAAAATAGAAATTATGCTATGACTGGGGTTGCTGAATGAAAGAGCCAGTAATGGTACCTACACTTCTAGATTCTGCTCTCTGCCATGCAGCTCTTGGTGAGGATGGTGGTTTGTTCTGTAATATAGACACTGAGGGGGACTTAAAATGCCAATTAGTAAATGCAGTAATACTTTTGAGTACTGAATGTGGATTTCGCTGTGGTAGGTCCATGTGAGAATGCCATAGTATAGTATAAAATGAGTGAAAGGTTATTGCTTACTTTTTCCCCCCTAACCATTATTTGAAGCATATTTCATATGTTCTCATCCCACGGCTCTGAAATAAATTTTCATTTTTTGTTGTTTTAGTTCATGTCATGACTGTTATGTCAGTTGCTTTAGCTGGTTCCCATCATTTGAATCAAAGGATCAAAGTACTTGCATCCTCCGGGACAAGTATAAATAAAAAGAATTGAAATATTCTTAGAAAATACTCTTGTTATACTGGGAATCATTTGCTAACTTAGTTTCATCTCTTGGAAAAGCTAAGTGAGAAAAAAACGGTGCCAAGTCAGCCTTCGGAGTAATTCTGAAATACTGCTAGTGATTTATGTAAATTATTCTTAGCAAAACAAGATTACTTTAGGAATAATACATGTATTATATGTGTGACATATTACACATAGTCCAGCTCTTTCAGGAGATCACAGTATTAAGAATACAACTTAGCAGTATGTTTTAGGAAGCTCAACATTTTAAGTGTAATGTGTGTAAATTTCATATGCCTTACAGCCGGGCGAGATGGACGTGCCTTAACTGGGTTGACAACAAGCTGTGATCACTGTAGAGTTAAAAAAAATCCCCTTGCAACTAATAAAGAAGAGTGGCACTTTCATTGAGTTTCACTTAATTCCATTCTTTTCTTGGAATTAGTTTTAACTCAAAGTTTCTATTTTAGATGATAGAAGTCTCAACTTTCTCCACACTGATATTTCCTACTTTTCATTCTGTTAAATGTTAAACTCTGTAACACCAATTAAATCTACCGTAAATTAAGTATGAGTAAATGTTTAATCTTTCTGTGAACTTTGAGTGGTATACTAGCGGTTTCTCTTTTTCTTTGAATTAGATGGAGAGCAGAAGACTCAAGTGATGATTCATGGAATTGAGCCAATGCTGGAAACACCCATTCAGTGGCTAAGCGAACATATGAGCTATCCAGATAATTTTCTCCACATTAGTATCATTCCCCGACCTACTGATTGAAACTCAGCTATATTCGTATGAGGATCATTCTCAAGCCGGAATTCTAAGGGCATGTCAACTTCTTGCTTCTGTCAGTCTTGACAGAAGCAGCCTGACCAGAAAAAAGAAACCAACAAAAAGCCGAAACAAAACAAGAAGTCCTCACTGCTGTAAGCCAAACAGGAAGAGAGATCCTATCATCAGATAAGGGCAATTGGGCTGATCTTATTTTGCATCACTGCTGCGTTTGTTCACCGCTGTAATTAAATCAGTTGCGATATGAAAGAATTTACAGGACTTCTGCAAGTCTGCTGTTTTCTTGTAAAATATAATGAAGCTGAAACTGTCAGCCGAAGAGCAAATGGAAATATGCCACTTGATTGTATTTCTGATTAACAAATAAACAGGGCTGTTTCCTAAAGAGGTAGTGTTTCAGCTTTGAGGGTGGAAACATTGGTTTAATTTTCTAGAAAGTTAGACACTGAGAGATTTGGTTACCAATAGCTTTTTGTAAAAGATCAAATTACTGTAAATCCATCTTTCCTTAATGAGAAGTTCATGTTTACAGTTTATGTATTGGTATGCAAATGATCTTTTAACTTTGATAACAAGCAGTGAGAGATTTTAAAGTAAGCCCGTGAGCATGTTTTGTCAGTTAAAAACATGCACAACTTAATAATTACAAATACTTTTGATTTGTATGCTGTCACTGAATACTCCAGTGTGTTTATTATTCAAACCAGTTTTCATAGACTAGCAATGATGTAGGATAATTTGTCTCAGGATTCATCACGGCATTTTTTTGTGCTCATCTAATTTTTTTTTCTCTAAGAATATATTTTCTTAATTTACTTCTGTAAGTTTTTTTAAAAAAAAAGCTACATGGATATTGCAAATAGGATTGTATCCTGCTGTTTATTCCCATAGACTAGGAAACAGTTAAATCGTAAAATGATGGACAGATTGCTTTTTAATGATTTTGAATTTTGGAATGCTGAGGCTTTTCCAAGCTAATACTTTCTTACATCTGTGGTCCCTGAGCAATCAGTCCAAAATTTGGAAGCTTCAGCTCTCATTGCACAGATTTTTTCTTAGTGTAGCAGATGTATTTCTAGATTATTGGATCATTTTGGTTTCTAAATGTTTGTTACCATTGCAGATGCTACTTGAACTCTACCAGTTTTTTTCTGTGTTACACTAAATTCATCAAACTCTGTGCTCTATTGCTTTGTCTGCAGTTTGTGGCTGTTTGTGGCACAAAACTATGTTTATAGTAGACATATTATCCAATTTGTCAAATATTATCCAATATAAGGAAAGCATGACATTTTTCTTTCAAAAATAGTGGCTGTCGAAGCTCCTACTCACAGTCTTGGCTTGTAAATGTCCCAGTAACTCCCCGTGCTGTTCCCATTCATTTCCATGCTCCTTTTATGGTAGGATACTTACCTGTATCTGAAAAAGAAGAAAATGAAAATCAATCAAATGAACAAAAACCTCTTTCTGAAGCAAGAGGAGAAGGATCTCCATGGGTAAGGATAGGGTTGAGGCTAAGAAGAGCCCTGAGGGTAGAAAAAGTCGTAGACAGATTAGATACTGTTTTAAATGTTGATGAGGAAATAGCTTTAAGGAAATGGAAGGGTGAAGGTACTAATGAAACAAACCTATGCTGTATTCTGCAGGACATGAAGAATTTTTAAAACAAAACAAACCATGCTGGTCTGTGTTTATGCAGAATTGAAATATAATATTCTTATGGTGGGATGATTTGGTTGAGTTATTCTAATTTCCAGTTCTGTTTGGAATATTTGTTACAGTGTTGGATTGGCATTTATAAACTTTCTTAGGCACACATATCTAAATATTTTGGGGAAGTTCAAAGTCCTGCCAATGGATAAAGCAAATATTTTGTAGAGTCTTCATATTGAAAAAAAAATCTTTTGTAGGGATAATTTTTCCATTAATCAGGATAAGAGGCAATACATTTCAAAAATTGTAGAGATTGTGTTTCCTTTGTTTTAAGGTAATCTGGAGTGAGTCACTGGCTATTTTAATATATTCTACACCAGCATTTTAAGTATACAGCTCTTCTCATGGCCCATATTTGCCAGTAAATCTAACTTTAAGGCCTAGCATGGAACAAAGAAATAGCTTGGCTTTAAAACATACTCTTTCCTCTTACTTTAGCTATTTAAACTTTATTAAAAAATAAAAAAAAGTTTGAGTCTGTCTTTATTTCCAGCTAAATAAGGATCTTTGTCATAGAATGACAAGAGTATTTAACTAATACTTAATAAGTAGGAACCTCTTAGAAGAGGTTCTTAGAATATCATCACTTATAGAATGGGTTACAAATTAAAGCAGGTAGGTATCTCTTCTGTGTTAAAATATCTGGTTTTGACGTAGCCATGGTGACATTTCAAAATGTCACACTAAACCTGAGTAATATCTCTTGAGAGAGAGGTAAAAAGACATTCAGAACTAGATTTCAGATTTCTGTACTTTCATGTTACACTATCGAATTAGCTTGTGGAAGATGAGTTTAAAATGAGGGAAATGTTTTCTCTCCTTCCCTTGCCTTTCCTGTCTCTATGATTCAAGTAATTAAGGTCTTTTAACTGTGAAACGAAACACCAGTTTCCCTGAAAAACGGATTGAAGAACACAAAGGAATACAAACCAGCTATGCAAACACCTACACGAAGACTTTGGTGTATGTCAGGTTTTTATATGTATAAAATAACTAGCATCATATGGAGTTTAAAGGTGTGGTTATAGGAGTACATATATTTATACATATATATATATGTAAAAAACACTTAGGGTAGGAAGAGAGGCAGTCAAACACCATGTTAGGGTTGGAGGATCTTGACTGCAATTGAAACTGCCAAAATGTGTCTGATTTTAAAATAGCACTTTCCACTGAAGATGTTTAAAGCCTTAATCCTTGCATCATTTCACTAATCTAGGTCAACAGATAAAATAGAATGAATATGTTGTGGAAACAAATCTGTGATCAAGCTACTAATACTTGTTATACCCTCAGCTCTTCCCATAACTATGAGTATAATATGGTGGAAAGGGTAAAGCCTATATGCAATGTCGTTTGTTTGAGTCTGTGGGAATTTGGAGGATCGCTTGCTAAACTTCTGTCAAATGTGTTTTGCAAGTTCACAAGCACCCCTTAGAAACCTCTAGAAGCTTGATGCTTTTCCAGAGAAAATCGGGCTGTAGTGGGAGAAAACAGAATCAATAGTGCTGTTCACTAAACCTGTCCCTTCAGTGGCTGCCTTACAGTGAAAGACATGTGGAGAGAGTGCACGAGTGAGAGCTGGTGATGTCTTATTTTGTACAGATATGTATTTAATTTCTCCTTGTGTATATTGTTACTTAGAGTCCCAGCTGACATAAAAAACCAAACAACTTGTTATTCTTTCAGCTAGACAGAGGCATTCAAGTATTTTTATTACTACAAAATTAAAGATCAGAATGGAAACTATCTGGCTGAAACTTGCACCTTACATGCTTTTCTGACTATAATTAAAATAATCTGCACTTCAGAGGCTTGATTTCCATCAGTCATATGTACACACACCCTCACTGGATTTTTTCCACAGCTCAAAATTAGCAAAATAGGCTGGTTTTCCTTAATTTTAAAGTTTATCTGAGTCTGTATAAGGCAAACAGGAGGAGGAGATCAGGCCATGGGGGTGAGCCTAAAGCCTTGAAATCCTGGCATGACACAGGAAGTCATATAGTTTCTTCACCATTTCCACGGTGACCACTTTATCATATGAATCCTGGCCCTTGCAGATTCTTCTTTAATTTGCAGCTTCTCTTTATTTAGCTGCTCCTTGACCTCAGCTGAGTAGTGATGTGCCTGCCCCTGGCTCTGCAGCTCCCGTCTCTCTCCTGTGCGATTGCCATTGGTGCCCTGCGTGTGACTAAAACCCCCATCTCTGGAGCCCTCCCTGACACTTCTCGCACAGCTCCTCCTTCACCATCAGAGGATGAGTTCATTTCTATCGGCTCTTACCACAAACTGGGTGGCCCTGTAGGAAAGCAGTGAGAGAAGGGTGCAGAGGAGGAGAGGGAAACGAGAGGAATTAAAAAACAGTGAAGGTGGGGCTTGAGAGAAAATACTTTGTGGGGAGTGAAATGACAGAGCCGGATTCTTGATCTCACCCAGGTTTCTCATTCACTCATCACCTTACAGCTCCCACCACGTGCTTTCCTTTCCATCGGTTCCATGAATACGGTGCAATGGCTTTCACCTGCAGGGCAAAGTGTCTGGCACCTCTAGTATTGCCTGGAGTGAGCAGTGTGAGCACGGAGTGTGTATTTAACTTTGGTGGTTTAGCACATTGCTGAAGAAGGCCTTTATTTACAGGAATTGTTTCAGAGCTTCCTCCTTAGCAGCAGATCCTTGGCCTGGGCTTCCTTCATGTGAGGAGTCAGAATGGGGAGGTCCTGCTGCAGAAAACATCCTGTACAGGCACCACGGGTCACTGTTCCAATACACTGTATCCTGGAATACTGAGTCATGGGCATGGCTTTTTTATTCAGTGCATGGATGGATGGTTGGATGGAGTCAATCGAAGACCTTTTTTTCATGAAAATTGCTGTTTTGTGGCTCTGAAGTTTTACTTTATGCTGTTTTGAGTGTTTCATACAGAACAGCAGAATACATTTTCAATGTGGGTAATAAATACCAAACGCAGTTTTGGTCACAAGGCTTTTCTGTTTCATTTTCCAGTCAGAATAAATTCCATTATATGGGGTTTAGTTGTAGAACAAGATGTCAATATTTGTAATGAGTGTGTATAGGCAATAGAAAGAGGATGCGTCCTTTTTAATCATCAGCATTTCTTTGCTGTACATCTCAACACCTTTCAATATGAAGACACACGAGGACTTCTGCTGAGGCATGCTTTTGCTGAACCACCCAGGCAGTTTCTCTGCCAATTTGGGAGGTCTGCTCCCCTATGGAAACTCTCCAGTTTTGGTTTATTGTATATAAATTTATACTTGATGGCTATTGAGAAAATAACTGGAAGAACAGCCATAATGGCAATGGAAAAAAAACCCAAACAACAAAAAAAGCAAAGCTTAATTTATTGCTTGAATGGAATGTCCGTCAGTAAGAAATCATAATGTCAGTTTTCAGTGAAATTACTGATGTCCTACTTCTGGCTGTGCATTCAGTTATTTCAGTGGTAAGAGGGAACAATCCTAATGAGTCAGCTTACAATTGCCTTGAAATATATATAGTGTGTTTTTAATTAATATGCCAATAACAGAAACTACTTGGTTTTTATTCTTTCTGTTACTGAAACTTGAATGCATTCAAGGGTTCTGCTGCAATTGGCTTCCTCAGGGAGGTGCAGCAGGAATTGTGTCCCTTCTGACCTTCATAGATCACACTGGGATCAGTGTCTTTTGGGGGTACAGGGGAAAATAGTTCTCTGCAGCCTACCTACTTGCACTCTTCCTTCCCTCCTTCCCCAAACTGGATGCCACAATTTTCCATCATGCAACCCTTTTTTTTTTTTGTTGCGTGCTTTGGACAACAAACCAGGTGAACTATAGCTACTGAGCATAATGATTAATTCTTCAGCTGTCATTTTGGGGGTCTCTGAAATGTAGGGCTTTCAAGTTTCTGAGCCACGCCTCTAACAGAGACTTGTTCTGGGCTAGCCACTCAAGCTTCCAACAAGATAACACAAGGTGGAAATCAAATTATCTTTAAAAATTTGCATTCACGTAAATAGAAGGACTCCAGCCTTCATTCAGGCTGTTTTTGCTGTTTCTGTGTAATCAGCTTTCTGGGTACTTTCAAAAAGCAAACCTCACCAAGAGCGTGTGAAGGGAATGGATGATGCCTGTTGCACAACTCCCTTGCCCGCGCCCAGCTCAGCCCTTGCTTGTGTCACTGCAGGCAATTAACAGTGCTCAAAACCACAGTGGCTCCTATTCCAAAATGCCATTTGATGGTATCGGGACACTTGAGCATTCAGGAAAAACATTTGTTTATATTTTAAAGGGAGTTTATTCTTCAGCATTAGAAAATCCTGAAGTAATAAAAGGCATCGAGTGTGTAGCATCAACAAGAAGATCTTTGCTGCAAGTTTTGATCTGGATGGGATAAAAATGCTTCTTTAGTATAATATATGCTTGAAATGAACTGTAATGTATTTATGTGTTCTGCTTTGATCCTAATGCTTTGTGGGGCGCTGTGCTGAAATGAATGTGGATACTATCAATAAGGGAGAAGATCCTTAACACCTTAATGTATGGGCATGTGCCGCAGTTGCCACATCATAAACAAGGGCGTAAGCTTTTCAGAGCTGCCCCAAGATAGGGAACTTTTACCTCCTCTTGTCCCAGGGTAAACAGGTTGCTAGTGTCTCTGAGAGCAGTGGAGTGCTTTCTCTGGCAGTGGCCAGGGAGGGATGAATAATTACTGTCGATTTACCAGATGTGCTGTAGGCACGTGTGCATCTTGACTGGATAGGAATGAAACCGAGTGTTCATCTTTACCTGCAGGACTTATGTTCAGTGATTTTGTTATTTATGTCAAAGAGGGCTCCAGGGATTTGAAGTAACCTCAGGCCTGGGATCATTTTGTAGGCTAGCCTTGGTGCTAATTATTTGAAGCAAATCAGTCACTAAAATTTTTATGAAGTTTCACTGTGGAGCAAGATAAGATTAAGTGTAAATGGTTTGGCTGGAAACTTCTTGAGAAATATTTAAGTTTATTTTGCAGTGTCACATAGGATCACAGGAAAAAGAGAACACTCCTGCCTGTGCTGTCTCTGCTGAGTGTTTTGGTGGGTCACTGTTTGCCTGGAGTGGTGAAGTATCCCTCTACCATTCTGATCATACAGTAACGGTGGTGTTCTGGTGGAAAAATCTCCTTGCCCAAGATACGGGCTGACATAAACCTGAGTCTGGTTCTTCTGAATTCTTACAATAATCCCACTGAGCACAGGCCATATTGTTGCTGCTCAGCAAGTCTGCAGGTTTTTTCTGAATTTATTGCTTTGCAGAGATAAAGCCGGCTGTTTTTTCTGAAAAATTCCTACCTTAGCAACTGAAGAACACCTTAGACGTTTTTCAACCTAGAGGGAGAAGCTAGAGCTAGGAGGAGCTAGCAGCAACCTCCCATGATGTACCAGAAAGAGAGAAAACTCAAATCCTGCACTTTGCATAACTTCACAAGCTTCTTGATGCAGCATAAGAGAAAGGTTTCTCAATAACTTGTCTGGAGTTCACATAGGGAAGAGAACTGGGGGTCTTACTGCTGCTTGTGTTGGTGTCAGTACCTTCAACTTTGCAAGCAGAGCTTATCAGCTTCTGCCATGAACCTGCTGTCCTTCCTCTGCATGCATGTGGAAATCAGCTTCCAGGGGAACTGCCATTTCAGTTTTACTGGGGGAATGAAATGGTAGAAGCTTGGGAATAAAAGACGATGTCGAGAAGGTTACTTATAGCAGAGGATCCTTCTCAGAGCCATGTTTAATCCTGCTGTGGATCAGGTGCTGGTCAGAACTGGGTTTGTGTTGAACCATCCACTGATGTGTCAGACAAGTCTGTCAGCAATACCTGTGTGATGGCTTGGGCCTCAGAAGGGACAGATGCTATCATGCTCTGCAGTGCAAACTTTGAAGAGCGTGTGATACTGAATTTGCAAGATGGCTGGGTTTGGTAAACGATGCACAGCCTGTATGGTTTTGTTACGGAACAACTTCCATGGCATGGTACACCACTAACATGAGGAGCATTGTTTTATTTATCTCAGCTGATGTTCCTCAGAAACTGCTTGGTGGGTGATTTTAATGGATGAGTGTCACAGTTTAGGAATGGTATTATTCCACAATTCAGTGTTCCCAGTGAAGCCTCTCCAAACCATGCTCCGCTCGCTCACTTCCCCCTCCCCTTGCCATGGGATGGAGAGGAGAATGGGAGGCACAAAAGGCAAAGATCGTGGGTTGAGGTGAGAACAGTTTACTGGAAACAGCAGTGAGACGAGGAAACAGTAAGAGCAGCAACATGAATGGCAGAGGGTACAAGAAAGAGGTGAACGATTCACCCACAGAAACCCCCTGACAACACCCGGCTGCTCCCTCCACCACACTACGCTTATCCAGGAGGGAGCCCTTCCCTTGTCCCCGGAAAATGCTGTGAGGGGGTACAGAATAACCTCCAGGTCCTGGCCATGCCCCCTCATGGCCACGGCAAAAATTAACCCTGTCCTGGCCGGAACCAGGCCGATGAGGAATGGAAATCACTGCTCTGGCAGGTACAATAGCCGCTCACCTTAATGGCTTACAAATGCCCCAAGCTATCACGTGTGACACCTTCCTGCAAATGAGGCAAATCCCACTTGGTGCTCAAGCCGCTGAAGAAAACTTTTATATTGTAACATTAAAGGCAGACACTTTGTTTTAATCACTTGCCAAAACAGCTGAAAACAATTATTAATTAATAGGAAACATTAACTTTTAACTTTGCAAGCTCTCCAAAGAAGTGTCTGTGACAACTTGCATCTGGATTTATGGATGATTTGGATACAGTGAAAACGGGCATCGTACTGCAAAGGTCGACTGCTTTAAATTCATTTTAAGTGTACACATAGTGCTCTTAAAATTAATATGTTTATAAACCTAAATTGGTTCAGTTGGATGCCTTTTGTTCTCTTTGTGGCTTCATTTGAAGCAACAACAAAAAGCTGTGCTAGTTTGTGTGTTTAAACAAAATGTTAAATGCAATTAATCCACCAAAAGCATACAAATATTTTTTGAATAATAGAGGCGCCCCTTTCACAGTGTCTTTGGTATTTAGCACTATGGTTTGGCGAGTAGAAGGCAACTTTTTCACATCTCATAAATAAAATTTAAAAAATCTTTTGCTTGGCTTGTTTAATTTGAACCACCACAGTGCAGCACCCTCAGTTTTTCTTGCCTGCTTTGATAAAGCTGATGTTAGTATGTATGGTTAGGGCGAGGTGGCATTCCTAATATTTTAGATTCTGGATCCTACTTTCTGTTCTGAAAAATACTGTGTCTGACAAATACGGCTCCTGGGAAATAAGAAAGGGGGTGCATGAATATTGCAGTCTGAGACAGAGGTCCTGTTCAATCTGATTATTTGGGGATTCATCATGCAAATCTATTGCTTTTGCCTCTTTTGTCCAAAAAAAGAAAAATTCCTTGGACTGTCAGAAACAGAATATGCAAAATATTTCAACAAGATCAAACCACAAGAGTTAGTTTGTTATCTTAACTGAGGATCTCGAGACATCCCAATTATTTTAACAATGGGAGAGTGGCTCCTTAGCCTGTCTGCTTCTAGCCATTCCACTTCCCAGTTATTGAGCAATTCATGGGGAATCATAGGATGAGTTTAGGAATTGCAGATTCTCCATCAGTTAAAATATCGTTTCTAGCAAATGTGAGAATTTTGCTTTATACATGTGCTCCTAAGACTCTTCTCTTAAAAAAGGTGTGTTTTCATATTTTATTTAAAATTCTGCCAGTCCTGCTAAACCAGCAACTTGCTCTTTGCCAGGTAACTCAATCTGAGCTCATCTTCTGTGCGTGGGACTCAGTTTTAATGCCAAGGGTTGTCTGGTCACACCATGTAGCTTGGGTGACTGACAGTTTGGGTAAATCCAGAGTCTACATCTGGATATAGAGAGCCAGGTACCAGACTTTGCCCGCGTCACTTGAAGAAGGCCATCTGTTCCCCTCTTTAGCATGCTTACTTCTCAGTGGTGTATAATGACTGGGAATCATCTTAGTTATCTTTTTTCTGATCAAGGGACAACACACCTAGCCATTCACCAGCTGTGGAAGGCAGATGGGCCTATGTAGTCCTATATTTGTGGTGAAGATGAAAATTGTTAGGCAGTTGAAAGGTTAAGTTGTGCCTTCAGATAATAATGCTTTGCTTTTCCTGGAATGTTTTGCCCAAGTCTCATAAAGGAATAGAACTGGTCCTTGTTTTATCAAATAGTTCAGACTTAAATGGTTACTGAAATGACGCCTGCAGCTCATTTCCCTTTCCCTTCTCCTCCCCACCCAGCACAGTGCTCCTGTTAGAAAGGGGGCGTTGCAAAGGTGCACACACATGGATGCCGCAGCTTGAGTCAGATGTACAGGAATGAAGGGCAGTGCTGCTGCATCGACATCTCTGCTCGGGTTGATAGTGGTCAATAATCTCAATAACAGCGATCATATAAATACCTGAGGATTTTATGGGCTGAACTATGGCAACTGCTCCGCTTCAATTTATGTTTGTACCTGCTGAAGTCTTACACATTTATCCTGAAATTACTTTTTATTACAAACAGTGGCTGTTTGCTCAAAGAACCTCATAATCTCAAAGCAGTTATCTTTCTGCAAATAGATAATTGGGTCGTTACCAGCTTTTTCTCAAAAGAAAGGGAAAAGTTGACTAGTCTGATACTTCTCAAAGGCAGACTGAAAGGAAAAAAAGTGATTCTTGCAGTGGGTTGGGCATTTTCTGTATTTCTGTTCTCTATCAGCTGTTGCTTGCTACACTGCTCTGTCTGGAGACTTGTACTAAATATTCACCCTACCGAGCATAACCTAACTGAACTGCACTTGTGGCATCTCCACAGCATTGTGACCAATCACAAACGAAAGCAGTAGGTTGCTTCTGGTTACTCACTGGTGTATTAGATTTCTAGTAGCAGTACCATTTTCAGGTTTCTAGGTTGTGGCAGATGGAAATAATTACTCTCAGTGTGCTCTGGGGTATTGCTAACTGAGCAAGAAAGACAGCGTGGCTTCCCTCTCCCACCACCCACGGTTTGGGATATGCCTAGCTGGAGTGCTACAAAAATCTGGATTGATTCCTGAGTTTCATTTTGGTGTTTTTCATTATTTCCACAGAAGCAGTTGGGAGATAAGTGTAAATTCCAAGTGTCAGCTTCCAGGGAAGGTGTGAATCTGATCTGTGATGGCCCTTATTGAGAATGAATTCAGAGTAGTATTCCTTTTAATACTTGATTTTTGCATGGGCTGTGGTGATTCGGGGTTTGTTGAGACCTGTAAGGTTCCTTTCTGCCAGTATTGGTTTGTGCCTTTTAAGCAATACCCTTTCCAAAGCCCTCAGTGCAGAATCTTGGGCACAACTCCTGTGTAGCAGAAACTTCCCCCAGCTCTGGGGGAAGACTGTTCCTAAACACGGTCTGAGATTGCAGCATCCTCTGATGCTTCTGCGTGTAAGAAGTTGTTTGGATTTGGTCTGTTCCTCTCCAGCTCTTTGGATCTGCCAGCTCTGTGAAAAAAATGGGATGCTAAAATTTTAAAATTAAAAAATAAAACATGATTTGTTATGTCAGCTTCAGAGGACAACTGCTGATTACAGTACATCTCTCTGTGCTGTCCTGGTTTTGACTGTTTCCTGTTACTGGGGTAGAATGAAATTTGTGTTATCCTGTCTTATCCTTATCCTGCTTACAGGACATGGGAACCAGCAGGTTTCCATGTATAGAAAGCCAGCAATAAACAAGTAATTTGGTAATCTTCTGCAGTTGTCCAGAAGGTAAAATGCATTGTGCTGCCACAGAGCAGTCCTCAGAGCGCTCTTTAAATGGACAAGCTGCTTCTCTTCACTTGGCCATCTTGCTTAAGATACAAAAGTACCCCCCAAGCCTCTTTCATGGCTTTCATCTGTATCTGTGGAGCATTTTGCAAATGAAAATTGGGAGGTTTGCCATCCTTGTAAACAATATTGCAAACCCCAATTCCAGAACAGGGAAATGCCTCCCTGTCCACACAGACGAAATTCAACAGATGCTGAATTTTGCAGTTTTTTGATGTCTCACAGCATAAAAGCCATAGTATGAACATTGAGGAAAGGCCTTTTTCCCTCCAAAACTCTCAAGCAATCTTACAAGTGAAGCAAAGCTGCTTCCCCTGTCCTGAACAGAACACCAAGGAGAGGCAGGGATGTGCAACAATGAATGAGAAGGTTTGGTCTAACTGGTCTTTTTTCTCACATAAGATCAGCAGAATGCTATTTGTTGCAGTCTGTTGTGGAAGTACCAATATTTGTTCTATTTTTAAAACAAAGAAATGTTGATTTGGTGAAAATCAGCAGAGAAGAGTGCAGGAAGCTGCTGATGTTAAAATCCTCACGTCATGCTGAGGCAACACTTTTTATCAAGGTTTTTTTTAAGGTGTCACTTTGCAAGGTTGCATGCTAATGATAATGTTTTGCTGCTACAGCTGGAGAAAATGAAACTGATGAAAATTTTCTGTGTGAAAACCTGTAGAAGTTGACCTCAAAGAGAGAAATGTCCATGAACACAGCAGAGATGTTCTGCAGGGATGTTTCAGCTACCTGGAATATGAACTGTTGTGAGCATCTCCCCTCTCAGATTTGCATAGATGGAGATGCATTGATTCAAAACAGAAGGAATTTGATAAGCAGATATTACCTTCAGTCAGAGCTGAGTAAAGAGGAAAAAAAAGGTAGATCATATTCAAAACAACGGAAACTCGCCAGCTTAATTATACACTATGAATGGTCCTACTCTTCAGTCAGTGAAGATGGAAAAGTTCTTTGTTAAATGTTACTGGTACACATGAAACTGCAGTCTTCAAGCCTGTGCCAGCTGCTTCTGAAATCACAACAGTGGATACTGCAAGCTGCGTGGCAATGTCTTTTCTTGAAATCGTGTGGTTTAGCCTACAAGTGGAACTTGATTGGGTCAAACGAAAAAGTTTGGATTTGATCAGTGAGTTGGTATATGGTTTGTCAGCTTCTGTTGCTGTTCTGCCTTGTCAGTTGAGAAGTACTAAAAACTTTGGGCAAGATGAGTTAGTGAAAGTAACGCAACAGCTTTGATAATGTAACTTTCATGATGGCTAAAGGATGGCTCAACACCAATTATACATGATAAGTAATAAGAGTAAGCTCAAATTATAGCCTGACAGTACTTAGGAGGGGACTTGGAGGATGTGTGTAATACATTTGCTTCCTTCCAAAACTTGTTGGACTAGCAGCCTGACTACAGGAAAATCACTGTAATTTAGCTTTTGCTGGCAGTATCAGCAATGGAATCTAGGGCATAAATACATTGCTTTGTGTGTATCTTAGCCCAGATCTAGCACAGGAGCAAGTGAATATGGGAAAGCTTGCACTGTTGTTGCTTCTCCTTTTTTTTGAACAGGAACAGGGACAGCTCAGGCTCGGGTGTTCTGCAAAATAGACATGCAGTTAAAAACATTACCTTTATTTCATCCCAAGTATCTTATTGAAGGGACGTATGAGCCCAGGTTTTACCCAGTCCAAAACAGAGACCCTCAGGCAGACAGCAGGGCTGCTCTCAAGCAGCCACAGAGGAGGCAGATGGGGAAACTCATGGTTCAGGTCTTCAGGCTTGGCACAAGAAGGCAGCTCCCATTGCACCCAGCCCCTGTCCAGGATGAAAGCAATGATCACAGCAAACCTGGACTGTCCACATGCCTCGCATGTGACAGAAACATCTGTATTTCCTTCAGCCTGGTCCCTGGGAAGCATCTGACTCAGCTCATGAGCTTTGATTTGTGTGTCTGGGGCATAACTTGTTTCTCGCGGTAGTCAGAGACTACAGACAAGAAGAACTGTGGGTCTTGGTTTTAAATTTTGGAAGAGTAGGGTAGCCAAGCTTTATACTTGCATTGGATGCATTCAGTTCCAGCTCCTGTGAGCTAAGGAAGCACTCGTGGTGACATGTTTTGCCAAACGAATTGGCATGAGCAGACTCAGCCAGTCCTAAATGTGTCACTGGCCACTTTGGTGGCCCTTTTTGCCACACTTGTAAGAAACCAGGGAACGGCTGCAATCTGGAGAGACAAACTTTTGAGCTTGTGCCAGCATGCACCTGTTAACAGGGCTTTGTTGAGGTCTCTGACCTCCAAACACAGATAAGCTGCTCTTGCGGGTTAGGAGATTTGAAGCTGCCAGGCTGAAATCCAGCACGTTACAACCCAAGCTCTTTACCTTTTCGTTGGTTAAGAGGCGCTTGAACTATTTGGCAGGGAGCCAATGAGGTCTGCTGGGTCTGCCATGGGGCAAGGAGTTACTTTAAAAGACCCAGTTTCTAATTAATCCAGGCCTTTGTAACTCTCTAAGTAGCTTGCCCAAAGTCACGTCGGTGCAGGGTCACCCTTGTCGTCCGAGTGTGAGATGGGGCAGATGAGGCCTCCAGTTCTGCTGAACACTGAACTTCAGTAGAAATCATGAACATTTTGAAATTATTGGGAGAAAAGTTCTAGAAAATTATCTGTGTGACTATATGTTGAAGGGCAGACGGCAGAGCAGAGCTAACTGACTGATGTTTCTCTCTGGGGCTGGAGTTCGGCATTGCCCCATGCTCTCTGCTGAGGCTGTTTTTTGAATAAAATAGAACTTTGCATGGGGCTGTTTTTGGTGTGGCTTCTGTTTGGAGGAGACAAGAATGAGGGAGAATCCATAACCAAAAATTAGCCTAATTTTTTTCTTCTTTCTGCATTTCTGATAGTAGGTACTGAATGTGGGGAAATTGCTTTGCTGCACCAATCTCGAAGTGTTACTGTAGCTTTGACCGAGGTTGCAGGAGATGGTCCTTGCTGCCAGATGTGCCTTGGCTTTACTAACCCGTGTGATTATTTTTGATATGCTCTTGGTTCATGGCGAGTATCTCTCAGAGGTAATTTGTACTCTCTGGCACTAAAGTACGTTACGTGTAAAAATGTGATGATGTGGTAGCTCTATGACAGAGCTTTTCCGTGTATTAGGGTCACAGTGAACACCCCTTTTCAGTAACTGGGATGGGGTTTGCTAGCAAAAGGCCTGATTGACATGATACTTCTAAGGACAATTGATCAAAGCTGTGAGGAGCAGCACAGCGCTGGCAGTGCCAACTCCTCTGCTGCTGGTTGTGACTGAAATGGTGATTATCTGCAATAAATGGTGAATCAGTGCAAACCCTGGATATGCCTGCCTGTTGCTTTAACAATTCACCCTCACGGGGATTTTCAGATGCCTTAAATTTTACTTGCTCAAAGAAAATTCATTTAAAACACCAGGCTGATAACAAGGCTCAAGCAGGAAGTTTATTCATTTCATTAATACAGTCTCTGTAAATACAGTGTGTTTGTTAATATGGTATAAATTGAGCTGAGATAAAAGATCTAAGAAATGGAACTCCTGCCTGAGTCCTGTGTGGTGTATATTTAATGAATTTTCACTTAATTATCCATTAATATGTATTAATAAAATAAACATGGCAATTGAACAGCACAGTACTAAAATACTGTTCTGAAAGAAAACCACATTGAGTAAACTAAAACAACTGCATTTCTTACTAACCTACACAATGCATTTCATTTAAAAGGAGAATTTATAGTATTTGAAATATCCTACCACATACTGAAACTTTTAGTGTAAACTGCCACTTTCTGACTATCACATATTGAAATACTTGTGGTGCGTAGTGAAATTTATGTTACATTGTGTAAAATATATAGTGAAACCGAACTGATGTATAATGAGACACACATGCGCCTGCAATGACTTATCAGTTCCATTATTTTCTAACTAACATTATTTTCATGATCAAGTTTTTCTGGGTCAGAGGAAGAAAATGGTGAAGACCAGGACTGGTACTACAGTGGAGAGTGTAGACCCCAACTTGTACAAAAACTTAATCAAGCTGACTTATCCTTTGTCTTTTCTGAGATAAATTCTAAATGTGAAGTCTGCTAATGGTTACAACATGTCTCTCTTTCTCTGCCAAAGCTTCATTACGAACATCAACATCACCCCAGCAAGGGAAATACCACCAGCCACAAGTAGAGAGGCTGGGTGCCCAATTCTCAGCAGTTTTTACCAGAACAGGGCTGCCACACAAGAGACCCTGGTGAGGTATGTGGGGCCTTGCAGGAGCACCCAAGCACAGTTTGGGTCATTCAGACCCATTCAGGTTTTGTGGGAGGGGTAAGGAGACATCTCAGACCTGACCTCCTTCATCCACCAGTGCTCCAGACCTCCTGTGAAGGCTCAGGGCGGATGGGCAGCATCGCTGGTGGCTGACCTGCGAAACATCCCTCTGTGCTGCTTAGATTTGTTTTTTCTTTCTTGAGTTAGGTCCTGACTATGCAGCCAAGCATCCCTGCCGGGCAGGGCAGGCAGGCTGGCCGCTGGGTGTGCCCTGCTGCCGGCAGAGGAGGGCTGTAGCAGCCGGTCCAGCAGCTGCTGGCCTCCTGCTGACCTGGGCTGCTCCTCTGCAGCGCTGTTGTTTCCAATTCGCAGTTGCTCTCCAGCTTCAGCAGTGGCTTGGGCTGAGGATGGTGGCTCCTAGGCTGGCTGGCTGGCTCGGGAGGTGGTTTTATCCTGGTTGACTGCGATCTTTGCAGGTCCCAGCCAGTGCAAGGCTGCAGGATCTCTCCAGCCCTGTCCACTCCTGCCCAGAACTTGCTGCTTGGACCACAGACCACTGTCTCTGAGAACTTGCCAGAAAAGAAACTGAGGTCCTAATGCTGCTGAGCCAAAAGAGTAGGAAATAAACCACAAGTCTCACAGCTCCTTGACAGTTCTATTCCAAGCTCCATGGGCGGGTTTTCTTTTATGGGCTATCTTTTACCTGGTTTTGCAACTGTGCCAGGATGACCAAAGCATTTAACACTCGGAAAGCGATAACTGTGGTCAAGTTCCCTCTTTCTGATCTGCCTCGATAACACTCAAGTCAAGGTGTGTTTATCCCATCCTTGCACTGGACTATTGGCCTTTTGCTGAACCAAAACAAGCTAGGCCATACTGAAATTGAAAGAAGACCTTCCTACTTCATGGCTGTTGTGCAATCGATGCTCATCAAGGATGGTTAAAGGCACAAGACAAAACACACCCTGTATTTGAGGGTAAGGTGCATTAACCTTTCCACTTGGAATGCCTAATTGCTCAAATATTGCCAACATTGTTCAAACTGCCATATATGTTAGGGAACAGGCAGAACTGGAGGGACAACTCTATATGAGGGGTATGACAAATTTATTAGGTAAATTGTATGGGAGTGCTTAACCCTTCTCTCTGTTCTGTTTTTTGTAAGGACAGTTGCCAAGTAGAGTTGGTCATGACTAATTCATGTGAGGAAACAGCACGGAGAAGTTAAACAGCAACAACCAGTTTAATTTCACTTGTTACCAATAGGACCTAGCTTAAGTTTCAAAAGGAGATGAAAGGTAAATTTGCCATTTGCTCTCTCATTTGCTCTCTATGTTTTAAAAGCTGCAAGAGAGCTTTAAGAGTGACATGCTCTGTGTTACTAATGCTACCTCTGTCCTTAAAGCAGGGGGAGGAGACAAACACAATATAATATTTGTGTATACTAGGACAAAAATTCACCAAAGCATAGAATTTGTGTTTTGTTCTACCCCATTCTTAGTTTTTAAAAATAATTCTAGAGGTACATTAGTTATCCCTGAAGCAGGGCAGAGCACACATATGTGTCAATGCCAAAAAACTGTCCAAGGTGATGTAGGAACATTGCCATGAGGGAGAAGAAGTAAGCAGGAAACATATCCTAAGTATCTGAGCACCAACTCTAGCAAACAATGTACCAGGTAAGAATATTTCACAGGTGGTACAATCGATCACCTGCTACCTCTTTTTTTGGCTTATCTTCTTATCTGCCCTGAATCAAAGGGTACAACAATGGTGACACTGAGTGGATGAGTACTATGTATTTAGACAACATTGTAGAAGATGATTTGTCAACAGGGAGACAGAAACCTTTCATAATGCTTGGAGGAAAATTCATAGGGTAATCCCAGGATAATAGATTTTTAATCCTTGGTTGTTTCCTTGTATGATACAAGCTAATGAGTGTCACCCACTCCTTTGAACCTTTCTGTAACTTCCTTGAGATACACCATTTCCTTTTGAAAGATGTTCAGTCCAAACCAAAACATTTACCAATTCCTTCATCCCTGTGGCTAGATTGTTATTTTGCTAAAATAGAATAGAGCAAAACAAGAATCTTTTCAAAGGCAGTATATGGAATTGTTATCCCTTTGAGCTAACTATGGGAAGCCAAGCACATGGGTGAGCTTTTGTAAAATCAGGTTGAAACACAATTCTCTTCATTTAAAATGCTTCAGAAGAAGCCAGTCTTGATTTAAATGTCCACTACATGGGTTGTAGTTGAAGACCATCTGAAATGAGGCTGCCAATGGGCAGATCTGCTCTCTGCTGAGCCAGGTGAATCTCTGTGAAGAGGCTGAAGGCAAATGGCTCTTGCATACATCAGCATCTTAGCAATTTTCTCAGCATCCACAAAAAAGCTGGGGGTGATCACTTGCCCGTAAAGGGAAGACTTTGCTAGCATGGGCCCAGTTATGTTCTACCCTGGCTGCCTGTATCCAGTCATGGAGATGTCAGTGTCCTAACAAGAGCACCAGCTCCATATCACTGGATTTCCAGATCCAGGGAAAAGTGTTAGCAAAGTAAGATGTGTCAAAATAAGGAAAACCCTAAAAAAGAGGAGTAATTTGGAAATATCAACCCAGCAAAATACTGAAGGGGAGCTTTGGCAGGGTGGCAACAGGCTTCCAAGGAGCCAGAAAGCATTGTGGATGTTACAGTTTGTCAAGTCATGGGTGAAATTTCATGCCTCAGAGTAAAGTCGGAGATGAGAAACTCTGGACCTTTCAATGTGGGAGAGCTGAATCTATCAAGATAGTTTCACTTTGCATCTACAGACTATGAAAAGATGTTCTTCCTTTTTTTTTCTTTTTCTCTCTCTTAGTATTTCATCTCACCCTTGCCCTTAGTTGTGTGGGTCCCCTCACTTATGAGGCACCACGTTTTCCAAAGAAAGGTGCTGTTTCGCTGCTTCACTTCACCAGAAATTCTCCTTCTGGGAAGACTGGAGAAGCTGGTGGCCACCTTCCCCCGTGGCCAGTGTGCTGGCAGGGCTTGCAGCACTGGCAGGGATCCAGGAGCCTCAGGGATACTCACCTAGAAGGCAAGAGGACAGGGGTGGGCACAGGGAAGGGGAGAATGAGAAAGGTAACAGGGATGGAGAGAAAGAGCGTAAGGGTCACCACCCTCCCATGCCAGTCTGCATCATGGGTGGCAGGCTTCTCCTGGCAGCAGTACCATGGCTAGCAGAGCTGGGGGATTGATACATGGAAACTGCCAATCCTGCTGTGTTGTGCAGACACACCATGGGACAGCCACAGAATGGACAGATCTTGCCAGTGTATGTGCTTTCCAAAGCCTCAGAGTTTGCCCAGGCAGCCAGTGAGGACAGCACTGAGACAGCAATCTCAGGCACTCAGAGGCTGAGAAAAGCTGGAATTAAGGTTCAGTCAGTCCTGCATGGATGTGCGTAATGATGTGGTCTTTACAGGATGCGTGTTACCTTTGCCCTTGGCCTCTGGAATTGGGAACCAAAGGAGGGTCTAATGGGTAAACCCCACACCTTGGAGGTGGTCTCTTGAAAGAGGAGGAATAGATGGAGGGGCTGTCATGGCCAGAGACTGAAGCGCTGCCTAGGGGAAATGTTTTCCACTGGCTGTTACCCAAGGAGCTGTGCATAGCATGGAGCAAGTCACTCAACCTGAGTTTTCACGGGTCATCTAGTATAGTTATCCCTGGTTTTATGCTTGGTTTGAAGGTGTTCAGGATTCCCAGTGACCCCTGAGGCTAAGACAAGCTAAAGTCAAAGAACATGTGGGATAAACTGCCCTGAAAAGTCTGGGCACCCAAAGAGAGTATTTGACTTTAAACTCCTGTATTTTGTTTCTTTTTCAGTCCTGCCTAGGGATACCGCCTTCCTCTCCCACATGGATGCTGACTAAGGTGAAGCCTTCAGCCATCTTTCCAGTGAGTCTACTGAAAGCACTCAGGAGCAAATGGCCCCATCTGGAGAGTGGGGCAGGAGCACAAAGGCCAGAGCCATGTGGCCAGAAGGTAAGATGGGGTGAGACGGATGGGATCCCTGCCGTGTCCCACACAGGATGAGCATTTCCTGCCTTGTGCACTGAACAAGGTAAGAGTCCTGTGGGAAAACCAGTGTGTGATCCTGCAAGCAAGGGCTGCTCCTGAAGCTATGTGTGGACAAGCTTAATTAATTCTGTCTCTTCATAACTTTTTTTGGTGCTTGACATTTGAACCTTGCTTGCGGTGCGGCAATGCAGGGAGAGAGGTGAATGTATGTGAGCGAATAAAGTGGTGTCAGCGTTTTGATTAGAACAAGGTTTCCATTAGATGCAGACACATGTCCAGCCTGGTACCTGTTTGTTTCCAAGCGATGCGAAGGCCCACTCAGTTCAGCACAGTTCTGGGGGCCCAGGCTTTTAATACCATGTAATATTAATTTCTGGCAACAGATGAGAGTTAATACATTGTGTTTAAACCTGGGATGAGTTGCTGACCAGCTGTGGTCTATGTGCAGAGATACCAAATGCTTTTCTTCGGATAATGTCAGTTCCAGCCTGCAAACCACATGTGGGTTAGAGGCAGGACTTAAGACCAGCAAAAAAACCCCATTTAATCTCACAGAGCCATTTCTCTCCTGCAGAGCATTTGGTGCAGTTGTCCTCTAATGATTTAAATATTTCAGAAAGTTCTGGGTGAGATGGCTCCTTTTTCAGTGCAGCATGTCAGTCAGTGCGGGTGGGAGGTTTCTGCCCTTCTGTCTGCACCAGAGAGGTAAATTAGTTAAGCAGAGGCCTGAATTATTTGCATGCAGCTGAGGTGGCAAATGTGTTATCTCAACAGCAGAAAAGGAAATGGTTCTCTATAGATTATTAGTTACTGAAAAAGCAAAGGCATGTCTTTTGTTGCCACCACACCACTGGTCTGACTGTTGAGTAGATATGGATCAATATCTCCCCTTCCTCCTCACCTCCTCCCTTGCTCTTCACATTTTCACTTAGGCTGAGGTGAAGAGGTTTCACTTTAATTTATGTCATTCTTGTATTGCCAAATGGCATGCCAGCGCAACCGATCCGGGCGTGATCTGACTCTCTGTTGTGTGCTCTCACATGCAATCCCCTCGTGGGAAAATGCTGAGAGAAAATGGAAATTTAAGCTGTGCACCTAGCCACTGTGGTTTTTTGGGTTTTTAATAGTGCTTCATTTGTAAGGTGCTTGGGCCAGAGAGAGTTTGGGTTGAGTTCAGGGTAGTCATAGCTCGTGAGGATTTCTAAATATTACACAATATTGCAGATAGTCCTGTAAGCAACTTGTTCTGTCTATGAACAACAAAATACAAGCAGTTACAGATCAGAGGATCTCAAAACAAGGTACAAATATTAGTCCTACACCACAGCCTGAACAAGTCTTGTACCTATTCTACAAATGAGTCGGGCACTGTATGGGAAGGTCAACTGACTTCTTCCAGACCTCGCTACTACTTAATGGAGGTACCAAAAGCAGAACACAGCCATCTTGGCTCCAGGGTCCTTGTCTTTATTGTTTAGCTCTGGCCTTGAAGTACTGAAATTTTTAGATTAAAAATAAAAGGTTTGTCTTTAAACCTCCATTTATAGACAAGCTTGATCTTGGACATATTCCCTCATGTAAATACTCATCGCTGCCTTAGTGTTTAGATTGATCTAAATAATTACGCTGAAAATTAATTTTTAAAAAATGTAGTAGGAATGGCATCAACTGGTATTCCCAGACTTAAACACCCCGAATCTGGGGGAAATGAGAACCTGTAACTGAACTCTGTGCCTGGGTCCGTCCGTGAATGTGTTTTTGGAGTCAGACTCACATGGGGTTGAGGCATTTCCTTGCGGCTAAGGGATGCAAAGGGAGATGATGGGCAAGAGACAAGTGGCAAAGAACTGAGATTTAGCATGTTCATGTCTAACAAGGCACTTAGTGTTTTGCAGGGCTGTGTGCTGCTTCAGGAAATGGGTTCAATGGTCAGGGAAGGCCCTTGTTTTCTAGCCTCCCGAATTTGGATGAGTAGCTAAGATTTTGAAGGAAATTGGAGACCACTGTGCCTCCATTAAGGTTCGTCCCCTCCGCTCCTCAGCCTGCCTCTCTGTTGGGTGCTCACTAGCAGGATAAGGATAATCCTGCCCTACACAGCAGAAGGGCCTAAGCCGCATTGCCCCTGCCCAGTGGATCTTGAACCACTTGCACCTGCAGCCACTGTTCTACCTCATCTCCTGGGCTGCTTTTTGAGGTCAAGCAAGACAAACGACAGTGCAGCAAACAATACAGTCACTCCTGAATATTGTGTCTGAGGGGGATTACAAACTCAAGCAGATCTGAGGGAGGAAGGAAATCTGCACATAGTTGCTATATAGGTCATAACCTCATCTTAGAAATACTCAGGTATTTTATGAACAAGTCTCCCAGTGATTTGTGGCATGTGGCTCCCAAGGAGGGCAATAAGGAACCAGGGTATCCCTGGGGAGCTATGCTGAACTCCTCCTGAATGGCTCCTCTCAGTCACAGCCCATGTGGGGATAGCATAGGGACATTGGTGTGTAGTCTAAAAGGTGGATGTTTTTAGCAAACAGTTGTAAAGATAGCGATGCTTATTTGGAAATCGATTGCACAGCTGGGCACAGGGGGTACTGTTGAGACCACAAGCCTTTGGAGTCAAACAAGAGCTGCTTCCCAAGGGCCATGGATGTACCTGCCCTGCCCTTCCCTTGCTGCCGTCTCTAATCATGGGCACAATTTTGGTCAGTGGCTTGTGGCCAGACTTGCTCAGGGCCAGCCCAGGGAAGAACGGGGATGGGCAAGCAGCTCCTGTAGCTGCCCAGTTTATAGCTGCCAGGCTGGGCCCCCAGTGCTGGGACATCAGTGCAAGGGAACAGGACTGAAGCAGGATTTTAGGGCAAAGGGGGTGTAGGAAAAGAGCCCCAGCCCTGGAATCCTGGCTGTGCTAGCTGAGGTCCTGGCTGGGGCCTCTCAGAGTGGCACCGAGGTTGTGGCTCTCGAGGTGGCTTATTACCCCACTGACTGGGTTGTGAGAGTTTTGGCGGATTGCGATGCTCTGCTGAGAAAAAGCCCTCTGGTTGTCACCTCTCTCACTTCTCTGTGCTTAAAGTGTATTTTCTCAGTTTGCAGTGTCAGGGGGCTGGGTGCACTGTGAAGCAATTTGGATTCTGTGTTGATAAGGCAAGTGCAAACTGTCCCCGCAGCTCTCGAGAGCAGAATCAAACTGAAACTCACCACTCAGAGTAGAAAGCACATAACACCCACAGCTACAGACATGCACAAATTGCTGCAATATAGGTTAGAAAAGGAGCCCTGTTCTGCACCCTCTGGTCTCATTAAAAACACGCACACACACCAAATCTTCACTGAATGACTACAAGCACCAGCGCGTGTTCCCTCCTAAACACCCAACTTACTTGTAACGGCTTATTAAAAAGGCAAATTTTCACTTTTCATGTATTCTTGCCCCCCTTAGCACCTGGTTGCAGTTTCTACAACATTTTTAACTTCTGTTTTTTTCATGACTGGTTGCGAGTAAAGGGAGACCTCTCCGGGACACCACCCAGCCTGGTTAACTGGGTCCCCGCCTAGGGACGTGGCTCCAGTGTGGCCAGAAGAAACCAAACTTCCCCCTCTTAGCAAAGAATTTGTGCATAGCGTTTTGAGGCTGACAAGAGGAGCAGATCTGGACTGTAAAGACGTACAGAACCTGTCCCTTAAAAACAAAAGGTCATCTGAATACACAAGGTAGACTAGGAAGGTGAAGGTGGGGGAAAAAAAGGTTCCTGGGGTTCACAGAGGGACAGTTCTCACACAGAAAATTTTGCCATAGGAAAGCTGTAGGGAGACTGGGAACTATAGTATCCAAGAAATCACATACGGAATGCTGCCTGCCACACTCTTCTTCCTGCCCAAAAGCTGGCCACTGCTTTGCTCATTTAAGTTAGGATTTAGTGTGTAAAACTCAGCTGGTAAAGGCAGGAGCGTTGGGTCTCCCTAACTCCAAGACTGGTATCGCATTGTGACAGCTGAGTCCTCAGCACAGGCGAAATGGGAAGGAGGTTTTCAGCCTCTGATTTTGCTGTGCGTGGTTTCAATATTGCAGGAATCACTTCTCTTCCCAGCGCAGTGTGGCCACTTTGGGGCAGGAATGCTGTAAGGAATCTCACTTGGTCCTTGGATAAGGAAATGATCAAGGACTTGCTTACTCACAATTAATGGAGAAAAAGAGCTGAAAGCCTTTATTAATCATTGCACAATAAGGAAGTCATACTGGTTTTGCTCCCTTCAATAAGGCTATTTGGTCACACCTACCTAAGTGGTTTGGCATCCCAACCATCTCTCTGCGTGCAGCCGGGGAGGAAGAAGGAAGGGCCACTGCACCTAAATGTCACCGAGGTGCCTGGCTGATAGCTCACAGGGAAGAGAGAGCTCTTAGTGTCCATCTCCCTTTCCCAGAGGGCCAGGCATCTCTTTTCAGAGATCTCTGCCCAGTGCACACACCAGTGCTGCCTGTCCCCATGCTTTGGGCACAGGTTTCTGCCCCAAGCCCTGGTGTCAGAAAGGAGCAGAAGTTCATGATGCCCTGTGCCAGAGTTCCCCCCTGCCAGGGAGGGTCAGCTCTTAGGGGTGTGTGCCACCCACCTAGTCACTGCAGATCCTTGCCCCATTACTGGGCTTCTGCTCCCTTGTTTACCTATCGTGGCAGGCAGTCTGTGTAACCCCCAGCTCCAGAAAGCAATTTGTGGCTAGATGTGATGGTTGGCAGGTGCCTCTGAAGTGCCAGGAGACAGATGTTCAGGCTCTGGGGTTTGGCTGGCACAGGGAGCTGTATTGCCTGCTCAGGGGCCTTTCCTAGGTGAGCTTGTGCAGGCTGAAGTTTGTAGAGCTGAACAGCCTGAGCCAGCACAGCCTGTGCTGCCTGGAGGTGGAAAGCATAATTTCATCTTTCCTGGGCCAGGTTTGCTGTGCAGAGCACCATTTAACCAGCACCAAGCTGCAAGCTCTTATGGTGGAAGTAAGGATTCTTTGACTGTGAAGCAGAAGGCAATGTCTGCTTGCACACACCTCCAAGCAGACACCTGACCTCTCTATCACGGGACAAGAATACAACTTTCCATCAGAAGTCAGCACTCAGGCAGCAGGGTCTTGTGAGGCTTAGCGGCCCCTCTCCCGTTTGGCTGACACAGTGAAGTGCTGGGAAATGTTCCCCAATCTCTTAAAAATGAGTGAAAGCAGAGTCATGCAGCGTGTTGGAAACTCTGTCATTGATGGCAGTGGGTACAAAGGTGGCCTCGACTGGTGTGCAAATGTGCTCTTTGCCAGCTCTTCCATGTGCTTCTCGTGAGAATGGGGTGGGCAGCAGCCATGTTGGTTGCAGGATGGGTCTGTTTCATCATCTCATGAAAAATTAAACACTTGTAGTTTTGGGAAGTGCCACATCATTGACAGAAAGTCTTGTTTTTCTGCTGTTCAGGCAAGACTGTGTTGAAGTTGCCAAAATGTCAACCTGTGCCCCCCACATCCTAGGCCAGGCAGCTGCCTTTTTCCTGCCAGCCTACCCCAACCCCGCGCAGAGGAGGAAAACCTCCCTCTCAGTGCCAGGGCGGCTGCTTTGATGCTGTCAGTGAGTTTTTCTTTAGCCACCATGACAGCCTGTGTTTTGCAGATACCTGCCCCATGACAGGCACATTCCTCAGCCGCACCGCATCCACTCAGCTCCGGCTCACGCCGTAATTAGCCAAGTGTTTCCTGGCTGCCTTTAATTACAGCCACAACTATTTCCCTCACTCTAATGTAACACCTCTGAATGACAGCAAAGGTTTTGGGCCGCATCCCACATGGTCCTAGCACGTGTTGAGACGCAGCCATGCACTGGCAGACACTGATTTGAACCCAAAGGGCTCATACCCCCTCAGTGAGTCACATTTTTCATTTTCGACCTCAAGGCCATAATTGCCCACACTGGGAATTAGCGGTGTCTCCCCAGTACCCAGCTGAGAGGCACTGGACTTTATAAACCAGCCAGAAGGGCAGGATCCTCCCTAAATCTGTGCTTGAGTCTATCTCAGCTGTAATTCTCCCCGTCCTGTGGCAAAGCAGCTCAGCTGGCAAGGCCACATTGCCCAACACATTTGGCCCCTCAACATTTTCATGCTGATGGCAGCAATACGGGCATCAGGCCTGCCCGCCCACAGGCAGCCAGCGGCTCTGTGCCGGGGCACGCGGTGCCACAGGGCTGTGTTTTGTGGCAGCTCCCAAATCGATGAGCGTTTCCCCCCTGCCCCTTGCTAACGCTGTTGTGGTTATCCGACCTGGTGGTGGTGGTGTTGCCATGGCTGAATCCTGCTGTACTGCTGCTCGGAGCACACGCCATCACCGGCTCCCATCCGGCTTGGGGGCTGCCAGAAACCAAGGCAGCAGCTGCCGGGCTTGGCCTCACGAGGCTGTGATCTATAACGTGCATTGTCTTTTTATGTAATGCGTTTTATTAAACATCTTCTAAAGCTTACAAGTGTCCCCAGGACATAACTCTCCAGCACAACGTAATGCTTTGCCAAGTAATGAAGTATGATTTATGGTGGTAATGGTTATCCTATGTTTTTTTAAAAAATTATTACAGCAATAGCTCTGTCGAATATAAGAATATAACATGCCGCATTTGGCACGTTTATGACAACAGTGCTCTGGTTTTCTTAACTCCACAGTTCGGTGTTGGCAGTATTTCAAATTCTTGAGACAGATGTTTAAATGAATTTTTTTAAGAGGACAGTGAAATACTTTTAAAACATCATACGGCGCTGAGTGTCTCAGTATGTGCAGGAACGTTATTTCTTTAACATTCAGGTAGGGCAGGGCAGCACATGGCCTCTCTGGTTTAGATCTCATGGTAAATGATGGAAGTAGCAAATGTTCAATTAGCTTTCTGGGGCATCCTGGCCTGCTGTTACTCTTGGGCTGAGGTGGGGAGGGAGGGGTGGACACTTGACCTTCCCCTGGATTTAGTGTAGTGTTCACATCTCCTTTGTGAGCACTTACAACAGATCCACGTTTGTTTTGAATGCAGTTCCCACCATGCTGAGACAGGACTAAGTGGTCTCACACTGACATTTTGAGTGTGTCATTGTGGTCCCGGTGGTTAGGGTTTCAGGCCAGAAACGACAATCATTTGGAAAAATGTAAATGAGAACCCCGGTCACATATCTCTGAGGCAGATAGCACTCAAGTATTTCCATTGAAACACTGAAAATTCTTGGCTTTTTTTTTTTTTTTCCCAAAAGGTACTGGCTGAAACTGAGGAAACCTCTGTACAAAACAAAGGCAGGGTGTTCAGCTCTGGCATTGCTGTTTGCAGCTTTCAAAGAGGGAAAATCAGAACCCACAAAGGCAGGCGTCAGCGTTGCTGAAGACACCACTGCCCTCGGTGTACCAGCGCTGGGGCCACAACCGGGCCGCATACCCAGCTGGTGCAGAGAGATTGAAGACAAGGGAAGCATCAGTAAAGCAATGAACACTTATATTTAATTTACATTTGACAATTTGCACATAAATAATGATGTAAACCAATACGTAAACATATGATAGTTTGTTGTTCTAGCAAAGTAAAAAGCCTGTTAACTTTGGTCAGAGTCTTTCTTAAGAGAGACAAAAAAACCCCCAAAAACACTGTTGATTGTTGCTACATTCACATGTAAAACGTCTAAGGGAAGGGGGAAACAGTAAAGAGAAGTAACAATTCTTAAAGCTGATGCATATAAATTCTTGTAAATTTTGTATCAAATACAAGAAAGCACTACAGGCAATAATAGGAAAAGTGTGTGTCCAGTGACAGAGTAGTGATACTTTGGTTTATCCTACAATTAAGTACTATATTTATGAACTATTGCTACATTTAAAAGATGTCAGCCTCACAATTTGCAGGAGTGGAAATGTAATGAACTGGAGTCCTTCAAAAGCTGTGTTGAGAGACTTGTATTTCAGGATTGTTTGTTTTTTTAACAGAAGGCATTAAAATGAAGTTTGCTGGAAAAAAAAGACCACCGAATCCTGAATGGTTGAGGTGGACTTTTAAAATTTTTTTTAAGAACATAACCAGAAAAAAAGGGATAGATGGAGGGGAGGTGTGTAATAATGCTACTTATATTCATGTGAGTTGGCTATGCAACTTGTTAGTGGCAGGGCACAATGAGATGAGGGCCTTGTCCCCCCTGACTTCCGTCCTGCCCTTACTGTGATTTGTGACCACATCACGCACTGGTCATATTTGGCTTCTTTTCAAGTTCTTTCAGTTACATTTTCTGGCTGGCTGTTGACTGACCACCAGCCTCCTTCCCCCCAGTGCAGACTGCCAGGAGAGCAGGGGACTGAAGGAGCCCTGACCTGCAAACAGGGTCATTCCCACCAAATTCACTGAGACGCCACACGTGGATGCGTGATGATGTCACTCACGTGTTTGCAAGTCCCGGCTTCACCTTCAGCTGTGCGTGTGTATTTGCAAGTGATAAATGCCTTGGTACAACCTTCTGGTTTTGAGGTCACTGGTTATTTGCAAAACTGGGATAACATTTGATTTTCACACTTAGATGAAAAATAGTTTTTATTACATGGTTTGGCTCACAACTTAAGTGGTATAAATATATATACATATACATATATCGTATAGTGGTATAAATATATCTATAAATATACATGTATTCTTTGCTACACCTCAAACGTCACCATATCATCTTTGGGCTTAGCAAAACAAAAAGATAAAAGGACGTGCATTCTATCTTTCCCTGTGCACATTTTGGTTTCTTCTCTAAAGTAGCAAAGCATTTACGTAAAACAGCATTGTCTGCACCACTGGACACAAGCACTGAGGTAATTGTTGTTCAACAACTTTGCAATGCCCTTTTCTTCTTTAATTAAATTAACCACAAAATGTACAAACACAAATACTGAGAAAAATCTGAGTCGTACAGGAAGGAAGAAAAAAAATTTATGTGCCAGGAAAGGACTTTGTTCCCCACTTCTACCCAGGCAAAGTGGGAGAGAAAAATACAAGTAAAACTGAACCCCTTCTTTCTCAGGGAATCTGACCATCATTTTTTTTTTTTATCCCTGGAAGGCTCTGGCCAAAAAACCCCAAAATAAAACAAAAATCAGAAGAAAGAAATCTGCCCAAACCCCCCTTTTAGGCAGAATATTAATAATATCTGTGTCTTTGCTTTTAAACTGCTTTTGGAAACAAAAGAATGTGAGATTCTATTTTGGAAAAGCCACTTTTAGCTCATGTGTTCCTTTGGTCTTAAAGTTACATGACAATGTGTGGGGCTAGAGCTGTTTTCTAAAAACCTGTGGTATTGTCCATGGCAGGTTGGTGTTTGCTGTGCCACATCTGTTCCAGGGAGAGCTGCAGGTAGAAGAATCTTTCTCCTCTCCTCAGAGAGGCAGGAGAAGACGTTTCTTCCCTGCCTGCTGCTACTCTGGGTTGTTGGTTTGTTTTTTTTTTTCCTTTTCAATTCCCAGTGGGGTGATTTGCTCATGAAAGTACACAGAATTTTTTTTCAAACCAACAGATCTAGGATTCTGTATGTCACATGTCCAACTTTGGCAATATGAAAAACCACATTTGTTTAAAAGACATTGGTACATAAAACACATTTACTGAAACCCTAATCTTAGGTTCTTAAAACAGATGTGCAGAAAAAAATATCTACAAAGAATGGCCATAAAACAAAAAATAAAAACATTTAAAGTAAAAATTACAATGAATTTTTCCAGTCATTGTAAACATTTTCCTAATTATTGCTTTTAGAATGATTAATTGCATAATAAATTATGAAGTACTATCATTGAAAAAATAATTATGGATTGATGATTGTCTCTTAGTAACTGGTGAGGCAATGCACAGTCCTTTGCCCCTCTTTATGCCCTGAGAAAACAGTAACTTTGGAGTTCCTTCTTTCAGCTGGAGAGCGTAGGGAAACTACTGTAAGCCAAGATTGCTTTGCAGCATTGAAACTATGTACAAGCAACTGCTACAGGCACCCTGACTTGCCAAGTCATAAATAAAAAAAATCACTTTGCCAAAAAGTCTTAAGGGTCCATTGGTTCAATTGTTTCTTGCTTGACCTTTACAGGTAACAGAGGTAGTGGGTGACCGTGAGGCAACTTCATAACCGACATATCTGACGACTCGTAAAGGTTGCATCCTGAGGAGATAAGCCCATTTCCCAGGTTCCTCTGTAGAGAGACTTTCAGATTAGCTCCTTCCATTTCCCTCCTGAGCATGGTCAGTATATCCTTCTCCACGATCGATGTTAAGTCGATATTGTCCTCCACTTCTTCCAACTTGTCAGCATTGTCACTGATGTCGAACTTCTCGATCTCCTCATTGATTCGGTTCAGGTCCTCCATGGAGAGGCCGGAGGCAGGGGCGACGGGGCAGTTGCCCTTCAGGTGGACTTGGAGGCTGCAGAGGTGAATGTAGCTCTTGTGGCAGTGGATGCATTTATGGGGGCGTTCCCGGGTGTGGAGACGCTTGTGCAGCTTCAGATGCACAAACTGGGTGAATTTGGCCGGGCAGAGCTTGCACTGGTAAGGCTTCTCTCCAGAGTGGAGCCGCAGGTGGGTTTTGAGATTGCTGGTGCTGCTGAACCGCTTGTGACAAACCTAATGTGGAGGGTGGCAGAGAAACAGCGAATGAGTGGGAGGCGATTTTATGGTTTAAATCACAGACACCTAGGAGGAGACGGCAGGATGAAGCAGCAGCTTTCTATATCTTCACACTTTCTCACAAAGGGAAAAAAATCCCCACCTTTTTTATTTAAATATTGCTGAATGTCATTTTGAGCATGGCTGATGGCAAAACTGTATCAGGCAGATGTTGCTCTAGCAGGCTGCAGGCAATCGTGCTGTCTCACAGATGCTGCTGCACCAGGGGTGGGCCCGGCTCTGGTGTGGATTCCGGCCCTGAGCAGCCAAGGGTTTGTCCCTCAGCCCTCCCTGCACACTGTACGGGGTGTGCAAAGCCCTGCCGTCCCTTTGGCCTCAGAAGGAGTCATCTCTCTCTGTGTGTGTTACATACCTGACACTCGTGGGGTTTTTCTCCCGTGTGTACCAGATAGTGCTTCTGGAGGTGAGCCAGCTGTGTGAAGCCCTTATTGCAAGTCTGGCATTTAAATGGTCTCTCTCCACTGTGTACTCGGAGGTGCACCTAGGGAGAGACAACGCAATTAACAATTTGCAGTTTCCAGTGCTACAACAAAAGTGCTTTCAGATGTTTCCTAAAGTCAGCGGAAGAGTCCCATTGCCAAAATACAATGTTATCTAGTTAATTAGGTGGTGTCAGTATTAAAACACACAGCCACGCTTTCTTGCTGGGGGATGCTGCATTAAGCCCAGACGCATAAACAGCCTAAAAAGCAAGGGAGGCCTGACCCTGCTTTTCCTCGAAAACCTACGGGGAGAAATCTGAGCCTTCAAAGAAGGCTCCTGTCTTATTCTCCACTGCCTACCTTTAGATTGGAGAGCTGGCCAAAGGTCTTGGAGCAAACATTGCATTCGTACTTGATCTTCCCATTCTGCTTTTTCAGTGGGTATGGGAGGGTTTTGTAACCGGTCACATTCCTCTTACTTTTAATGAGATTCATGGCTTCTTCACCGCCGGTGGCAGCCAACACCACTGAGGTAGGTTTAGGTTGCATTATGTGTTCCGAACTGGCTGCTGTACCAGCGGTGGGGGACCCACTGGTAGGGCTGCATGGCTTGTCCTTCATGCTGGCAGCAGCGCCCGTGATAGAGAAGGCACTGTTGGGTGCTGGTATGAGGAAGTCTCTCGGATGATCAGGCTGCAGCAATCGACGGCCTCCTTCACTGGGCAATGAGCTGGGGAGTGTGGTGGGGTTCAGCATGTGGTGGGAAAGGCTACCTCCGCTGAGCAGGTTGCCATAAAGAGGATACATCCTTGGGAAGAGATTGAAATTGTTGATGCCATTAATATTGTTCAAAGCGCTCAGGTTATTACAGCTCATATTGAATGGAGGTAACAGGAATTTGGGGTAATGGGGGTTGTAGGACGGTAGAAAGGCAGGTGAGAGGTGGCCAGGGGGTGCATATCCAGGATAAGACCCCAATCCTTCTGAGCCATATGATCCATTCAAGTAAGGGTATGGCTCTCTGTGCTCTTGGGAAGTAGGTGCCAGAGGCGAAACCGTGACCCCTGGACTACTGTGAGGGCTTGAACTTTTTAAACTTTGGTCTGGGCTGCTCCTCCCAGAAGGACTCGGTGTAGTAGATGCCTGGATGGGCGAGTGAGTAATGTAGCTGGGTCTGTCCATTCCATATGCTAAGGAAGCTTTCAGATAGTCTTCTGGAATGTGAGGTCGTATCGGGTAGACAACTCGAGGGAAGAAACACCTCTCCGGGCTATAGTTCTTACGTAAATCATCCAAGTCTTTTTCTGGAGTAACCGGTGAAATGTTGGTCTGAAAGAAGTCTTTTCCTTTCGGAGGATTGGATTCCATTTTCAGGATTTCTTTGACACTGTGCTCCTTCTTTGGGATGCTTTTCTGATAAAGCTCATCTTTATCAGTGCTGTGCTGCTTTGGATTAACGTGGGTTTGTGCTGAAATACAAAGACAAGGTAATGATTATTTAGATATGTCACTGGCATTATCTCTTTTCAAAACAAAATCTAACTCCTACAAGTTTAGTGGGAAGGAAAGGCTACTCTAGGAGATGAGCAATCATTCAACTTGCCAGAAAACTAATTTTTGTGTGAAGAAATGCCTGCTGGTATTAAGTGTTAATAAAAGCATTGTTAATTTAGGGGATACTGGCCAGTACATAGAGATCTGGATGATGATGCATTTGCAGAGTGCCAGTCTCCACTCTGCAAACTGATTTCACCTTTCTTTCCCCTTAAATTTGCCTAGCTTCGCTGTTGAATGTCTCTTTAAGCAGTATTTCTAATAAATGTGGTAACGAGCATTTTTTCACAATACAGGTTTAACTGAAGGACTTTGCAGAACACAAGCTCCCAGAAATGTTCCTCAGTAAAATAACAAGGCATGACAAATCGGGTTTTGCCAAACCGCAGCAGTCACTTCACCAGCCAGTTCAATTACTTACAGTACCAAAAAAACCATGGCTGGCTAGGATGAAAGCCTTCTTCAAAGAGAAGGTATTCTCCATCAGTAAACAGATCATTACTCATTAAATATACTGCTTAGGAACATCTACAACAAAGCAGACTATTTACTGCAGATTTCTGTGGCATTCAGTCTATGCAAAACTCCTCTGCTTACAGCTGTACTTTATAAAAAAAATGCTGAAGCAAAGCAAAAGAAAGCAAGACTGGTTGGCTCCAGCTTAAGTTGAAATGTGCTTTTAAAAAAAAGGAAAAAGAAATATGTATTTAGAAGGAAATAGAAGCTAGCATACATTCATCTCAGTCCAGCACATAATTTATTTATTTGTATTCAAAGACCTTGCTATCTGGACATAATACAATCTTAACAGCACACTGAAAGACGACTTCAGCAGAAAAACAAATCTGCCTTTATCTTTGTTACATAATCTTGATTACTTGTAAGATATTTTATTATACGGGGAAAAACTACAAGAAGGTTTCATAATCATAGTTAGTGCAAGGCTTTCCATCAGGGGGTACAAGCCAACACCAGTAGGTACGTGACTCAAAAACACTGCAGTCCTTTAGAAACATTTCTGCTTCCATGACTGACTGTTCTTACTTCACTATCTGAGGTGAGAAACAGTTATTTCTGATTTTCAGAGGATCATCTGAACCCAGTGAGGAACGTGAGAACAGGCAATGACCATGCGGCTTTCAACACGGATTCTTTGCTTCACTATTCACTACCCTGACGGAATCTATCATTTGGCAACATTACCCTATAAGGCAAAGAAACAGCCATTTATTAAACGTATCCAAGAAAACAAGCTGCTTTCAAAGCATGCTCCTACTTACAGTAACCCACTTTACAGTAGCATCTTTTTTGAAATGGCATTAGACTAGTAGCATGCAAATTTAGTTTGAGATTTTTGAGTAGTTTGTGTATTTTCAAGCTGCAATGAAATGCAGTTGAACACAGTTAAGTTCAATTAAAATATTTATGATAAAACTTAAAAGTGTTGTACAGCAAGCATGTGCACACATAAGTGCACAGATAGCTTCCCAATTATTTCTCTCAGTGTCTAAAGTTTAATGCAGAGCTGTATCAAAAATAAAGTAACAACATGTTGTGTTGTCTGGCTTTAAAAAACATCTACTTTCTTTAGTCATTTTGTCTGTACTCCTGGACTGGTAACTCATTTTCTAAATGTCAAGCAGATTTTTAGGCATAGCATAGAGGTCCTACTGGGTCCAAGAGGCTCCACAATGGCACTGTGGATAGTATTATCTGTATCTTCTTATCAGCTGCCTTTCACCACAGCAGTGTGTCAGAGCAAACATTCCTGGTGACACTATCAGCATCGGGAAGTACCAAGACCAGGCAGTATTGAAAACTGGACAGGGGGTTGGGAAGGAGGGCTTGTGAAGCCTTGCAGCAGGAAAAATAAATAAATACCACCTTATCAGGCCCGTATCAGTTTCTCAGTGGGGTCTGTCAAGCAGGAAGTTCAAATTGACACTTTTCTCTTTTAAACAAAAAAACCCAGGGGGAGGGGAAGAGGAAGGAGAAATGCTGGTGGTGCTGGAAAAGTGATAGAGAAACTGGGGCCACTTCAGCTGGAGAAACAGCTCCCACTGTCACAAGGTTAAACACGAGGGTGGGGATGTACGTGCCTTATGTGCAGGAGCAAGCCCAGGAGTGACAGAAAAGAAGCTCATGCAGAGATCGTAACTTTCTTTGTGCAACAATCCCAAGCTCTCTCTTGACTGACTAAAGATAATTGCTCTTTTCTTCCCTTATGAATTTTCCCAGTAAAGCTGTCTCCCCTACTAATTTCCACGTGTAGACAGAAGTTGTGATATTTCAAAATTATTTTTCAAGTCTAACTGTGACAGGTCTCTTTAGTTTGCAAGGTATCTTCGGTCTATAAACCCCCTCTTGGCTTTTTCCCCTATTACCTGAGCAAAAGGGACACTTGGGAACACCAGAGAGATCAAAACATAAACAAGTGTGTTGGCACTGTGTAAAATAAGAGACGGTAATGTCGGGGGCCAAGGAGAGGTTCTTAAGTTTTATACTGAAGATGGATTTAAACCAGGGCTGAAACTGATTGAGAGGTTTACAACCTTTCTTGTTGCTCTTAAAGGAGCCATACTTCAAAGTTAAAGAGATATATTTCTTATAAATGGATTTTTTTCTGAACTTATGATCTAAGTTTTTACCAATCAGAATGTCTCTCTCTCACTCTTGAAATGCATTTCTCCCCCCCACCCCCATACACACACACACATATACGCACTAAATATAGGCACATACTCTTCCAAGATCTGTCTAGTTTCTGTGGTCAGAGAGACACACAGAAAAGAGATTCATGACAAAACAAGAACAGTGCAGCTGCATTTTTAAGTTACTGATCTGAGGGGGAGGAGAAAGAAAAAAAACCCAGACGTGCTTCTTGAGGAGCCTGATCCACTTCTAACTGAGGTCAACAGATTATTTGCTCAGATCTGAGATTAGTGAGTGTGTGCAAGAGGAAAAGGGACAAAACTCCTGTTACTTTTAAGTATTAATAAAACTTAAGTGAAGGGGCTGCCTGAAGTCACTCCAGTGTGGGCGTTCCAGCTACAGACTACTGCAGAGCTATAGCCTTTGCTCTCGGTTCTTGTGCTCTGAGCTGTAGCCTGAGAAACATTTCATAAAAACAATGATCTGTTTTTTTCTAAAAACTTGAAAAACGGTTGTAGGCAGACAGTAATTTCAATAGTAATTTCAGGAGTGAGATGGTACTGAACACTTCGAGTGGTGGAGCCTAATTATGCCGATTCACATTTTCAATCTAAATTAAGCACCTCTTTTGCTAGTAGAAAGAGAACCTCGAAGTTGTGAAGCGGGCAAAACAAAGACTGTTTCCACTCAAAATGAGAACAGAGACCAACATTTAGAAGTACATAATTTGATCATCTGTTTTCTAAATGTGTCCAGAGCAGTGTGACATGCCTTTGAAAACTTTTTGCTCAGAGAAGGTCTTTCTGGCAGCCTTCAAATAATTCTCAATATTAAGACAACTTCAGCCCCCGAATTCCGATTTTGTGAAGACAACCTCTCATATCATTTAAAAACCATTTTCCTGAGCCCTTTTGAACATTCCAGGAGGCATTTTTTTAAGCAAGTGCAGATGTTTCCTATCAACCCAAACAGAAATGCTTCAAAACCAGAAAGTGAAACTGCCCATAAACAAAAGGGAAAGCGAGCGACAGGGCTGAGCTAACGGCCAGCGTATCAGGGCCAGCAGGAAGAAGAGAAGAATAAATCACATTTAAGAAAAAAGCATTAAAAGCTTAATCTTCATAGAACTGGAAACATTTTAAATAATGCCTTGTTAAACCTGTTAATGAAACAAAAAGATTGCCAAATATTTTTTAAATATGCAAATTGTCTTCCCCCAACTTGAACTTTTTTTCTGAAGCTTGACCAAAAGATGTCACCTGCCCGTACTTGACTGAGGAGACAAACATGACATGAGCAGCAGGAAGTTGCATCATATGATTGCAATATATGAACATTATTATCAAATAGTCACATCCTGAGTCAATGCAATGGTTTGGATTTTGGTTGTTTAGTTTTGTTTTTTTTTTAACTGTTACCCTCTCCACCCTTCCATCCCAAAATAATCCTCCCATGCTGCGGTAAGAATTAAATTCTAAACTATGTGGAACTGCCAAAGCAAATTTCCTCAGTCTTTGCTAAAAAAAAATCACAGACTAAAAGACAATCTGAAGGAGCAGTTAAATGAGGTTAAGCACATTTAACAAATTACTGAAAATTTATTTTTAGCAGAATACAGGAATCTTGTGCCACCATACTTAAAACTATTTACTGGACAATGGCACCATCTGAAGGTGACATCTCAAATCTTGACAGAAAACATCAGAGGCCTCAAAACAGGCAGGAAGAAGAAGGGGATCATTTGGAATGACACTAAGTTTCCAGCATTGGGATAATGTGGAGTCTTGCCTCTACCACTATTGTGCAACTCCTTGCAGGCGCTTCAACATCCATTTGAAGTTACGCAGCTCCACTTGGAGCTAATCACGGCCATGAAGGTAGGTGTGTGCTCCAGCGTCTGAAGGACTGGGTCAAAGGCCCCAATTCAGGAAAACACAGAGGACAGGGTTAAACCCACAACTAAGTACATGCCTAATTGCTGTCTTGCATCTGGATGCTTTCCTTCTGCGGCACAAATGAACTAATGCTGGGGAAGTTACCTTTAATTTGAAAGTTTGCTGTTACAGAGGCAAGTAGATGTTACATGTGGGTGTGTAAATACATTTATGCTCTAAAGTGGTAGTTCTCTCATTTTTGAGGCCACTAATTACAGGAAATAAAGCCAGAGAAATTCCCTGATACATTTTTCCCTGGAGGCCCATCCTCCCCTGGTGCTTAAAGAGGAACTGAGGTGCTGAACTCTAAGGCTGTGATCCCCAAACCCTTGAGGCACTTAAAGCAGCTGCCTATATTTTAGGTTGGCAAGACTGGAAGGTCTCTGTAGGTGTGTGTCCCAGGTGGCCTCTCCTGTGCTGGGCTGGGCAGCCAGCCAAGGTACGACTCCTCCAAAGCCTCCCACGAGCACCAGTGAGCACTGCACACCCAAGACACAGAGAAGGGAGAGATCTGTATGCAACACACCACAGCCACTGGCTGCCTCCTGCCCACACCAGTGTGTGTATCCCACGGGAGGAGGCCCTGACTTCAGCCTGCCTCTTGGGACCTGGACCCCAACCGTCTCTCCTTCCTCCTCCTCAGCAGGTGCCAAAACCAGCAGCCATGAGCTGGGAGAGGTGGTGATACTCCCCTGCTCCTCTGCGGGAAGCCATACCACTTTCAACACCAAATTATTAGCAATCCATTTGGCTGGAGAGGACTTTACTGACTTCCTAGTAGGTGGAGGGGTCCCCTCAAAGCAAGACTGTGTTCAGATGTTTTGATGGGCCAAAGCCCTACATCTGTAGCAAGTGCAGGGTGCCAGTGAACTGGGGACAAACCCTCTGCACTTTACTCATGGATGAGTGCAGTGTCAGGGTACCTTGGCCAGGCTTTGTGACAGAGAGAGAGAGGCTGGAGAGGCAGCACAATGCTCTCTAATTTTAGATTTAACTAGTGGCCTGGGAGAAAGGAGCAGAAGAAAGCTAAACAGTACTGGCCTTCATGGTAAACTCATCTGGTTCCAGTACTAATGCCAGAAAAACCACCCCTGCTTGCACCATTGCTACAGGGACTTTGGCAAAAGGATCTTTGGGAGACTTCTGGATTTTTCTTCCACACTTTTCAAAAGGTTAACTTTAGAAAACCTCAATCCTTATGGTACCTGTAGGGTTTTTGGCCCAACTGCAGGCTTTAGGCCTGAATGTGTCGGTCACAAGAATGAGAGAAAAGGAAAAAAAAAGTGAAAAGTTTTTCTCATTTTCTGAACTGCTATTTTCTTTAGGTGGAAGGAGCTAACATAAAATTTCTGAATGGTTTAAATGTAATTATCTTAAAAAAGAAGAACGTCTATTTCAAACTCAGCATCTGGAAATACTGCAAATGTTAAGGCTGAACTACAAAATTGTGGCTCAAGTTCCCATTTCTTTAAATTCTTGTATTGAGCCTACTACTTTTACTAAAATCAGTTATTCTGCCATGTCCAGACACCCCTAGTTTTGACCTGATTAAGAGTAACCAGACAGAGTAAGAAACACTTTACAAATACATTCATTGCTACTTCTGCAAGGAAGCCTAAGGTGCCAGCAGATGCAGGAAACTGATCCTGCGTTTGTGTATCCTCCTAGCTAGTGGCCAAATGTGCCTGACTAGATCTTAGCAAACTCCTCATCCACCAGAGCCCTACACGCTGTTGTCTCATCTCACCTGCAGGTCCCACTGAAAAGCCAACAGTTCATCATATCAGGAAATAAAACTGCACAGAGAGTGGTGAAATGACGTATGTGCAAAGGTGACAGAATCAGTGAGATAGTTTTTGAATAGAGAATACAGCTGCATAAGACGTTCCCTCCCTCTCTTCCCCCGTCATTAAAAGACGAGTTTTCTTCTATTAATTTGTAGGGAAAGACAAAAAACTAGTGAAAGGGTGACACCCACAGAGGATAGATGTATTTTTGATTAATTTGAATGTGTGATATAATTTTTATAATATGGGATGACAGTTCTAATGATCCCCAAAGTAACAATGATATTTTATAACCCATTCCTTGTTGCCAAATAACCGTAAATGGTTCTTTTTATTAAAAAAAACCTGCTTGCTTCAAGTTTTTCCTTGAAGTTTCAGTGTAGTCACTGGCAGAAGAACAAAAGAATACTCTGCTCTATCGTAGAGCAGCAGCAGGGGAAGCAGCCTAAGAGTCCACTGAGAAGTCAGCAAGAATCTTTCCTTCTCTAGAAGGGGCTCTGGGTGAGGCATCAGGCAGTGATTAAGTGAGAAGTAAAGCACCAAGGTTGGAAATCATCAGAAACCACAGAGGAACACAAACTCCTGGAAACACCTCTTCCCTCTGCTACCAGTGCTATTGTATTTGAACAGAAAATGAAAGCTGCAATATAAAGCCAAGAAATGGGGACAAAGTACACTGAATTTAAAACACAAGTAACCAGATGAGAAGAGCACAGGAGGTTTGGTCCCATAAGATAAATAAGTGTAGATGCAAGGCTCAAAGTGCATTATGCAGTAAACATGTATTTTGTCAGACACCTAGACAGAGTCATGGCACATTGCCACTTCCTGGTACAGTGAGGGCAGCCCTTTGGGAGCATGACTGGACAGCCCAACCTTTAGTATATGCTACCAAAGCAGACTTTTGCTCAATACACTGTGAGATCTGAAATTGGAAGGTCTGAGAGTGAACCAAAAGCTATGGTTAGAAAGAGAGAGGTCAGGCTGCCTATTCAGAATTTCACCAGATAAGACTCAGATTGTAAACAAGCAACTGCTCCGATTTTATTATCTCTTTCCAATTGAACAGGCACAGGGAACTCATTCTCGTGTGTTGGGTTTTTTAATTCCCCTTTTCCACTCCAAGCTACCTCTTGTGACACAACAAATGATGCAGCTGTGTAATTATACAACTTATTATTAGATTGTATAGGCAGAAGAGACATTACTAGCATTCCTTGTTTATACTGTAATCCACTTACTGAGGTTCATCATTGTCAGCTCTCTGGAGGAGGGATAGTGCAGCCTCTCTGCAAAGTCTCGGCAATACCACACAAGCAGCTCTTGGTTGGCAGGGATGGGCTTGATAGTATAGAAGTAGATGTTCATTCCATTCTGACAAGCAGCCAAGTTCTGCTCCTGAACAGAGTAGCCGGGGTTTACATAACGCATCCAGTTGCTCTTGTCCTCGTTAAATCCATCAATGAAGTGGTGAAGTTCACCACTTGAATAGATCTGGAATAGAGAGGAAGTGCTTATGAATATATATACATATATATGTAGGCACAATACGCAACATGTGTGCACAGAGTCCAGAGGAGAAAAATGATAAGCTTCCTTTTTTTTTTTTTTAATGAGCATATATTACTGAAGTAAGAGTTCAAGCTGTGTTCCTGCCTTTCCAACTATGATAACCTCTGAGTTAAGAAGGTATTTAAAGGCAAGTCCACAGTCACCTTTTCCATTTAATCTTAGCCTGTGTCTCAGCTAGCTTGGGAAAACAAGACCCAACATCCGAAATGCAGAGTACTCTCCCTGTGTGAACAGTCTACCTTAGAGTCCTTTTCCTGGTGCTCTGATCAACAAGTGGGTGATGCTGATGACTGCAGGTCTGAACGCATGCTTGCATTAATGCTTTGAGTCACCTGTGTATAAGACTGACTGGCTGTGCTACGTCACAGTCCTTCTCGCCTCTTTCTATGGCCTCTGTACTTGCAGTTTCCTACCACCTCCACCCAAAGGTTTAAACTATGCAAACATTCTCCACCCCCCAGAGTCCTAAAGCAACACTTGCTCATAGTTGAACTGTAACCCTTTTGTAGGAAGGCTGGGCGAGGCAAAGATGAAATTCACCTGCCGTAACTGAAGGAAGACCTGGAGAGGGGTTAGCCCATGAAGTCACTTTTCCTACCAAGAGACATGTTCTGACTTGTCCACAGAGGGGCAAGAAAACATGAATCTGAAAACTGCTCAGCGGTTTCGGGTGAAAGAAGTTCCCATCACTGACAGAAGCTACTGTTTCTTGAAATGGTAAGAATAAGAGAATTATTTAAAAAAAAAAAATCAAGAGAAATCCAGGAAACATGCTTGTTAAAAACATACTGCTTACTCTCAAGGGGAACTAGCTCCGTGCTGGATGAAATGGGGTTCCTGGTTTTCTCAAAACAGATGACCAGGCAAAAGCCAGACCTTGAAGTGAGAGCAGCTTGCTCCAGCAACGCACCTCGCGGAGCAGGAAATGCCTTTCCAAAGGGGAGACAGAGCTTATCTCAGGGGGAAAACACTCCACAGGATGTTCCTGCCCGTGCGTCCTCACCACCCTCGCAGCTCCTTGGCCGGGCAGCGCCCTCCGGCCGGCCGGGACCCTCCTGTGCTCCCCGGAGCCGGGAGGGCAGAGAGGCGAGGCGGCCTGGCCCTTTAATGCGGGCCGTAAACACCAGAATCACTTTCTTTAAGAGTAACTTCCTGTAAACTGAGAAGGGGGAAATACATGTGGCCTCATCAAAGCGGCTTGCGAGAGATTTTGCGGTGTGTTTGTTATGAGAAAATGGAAGGGAGCCGGGCGAGTTGTGCTGCATCAAGAGGAGCCTTCGGGTTTCTCTGCTCACCCCGGCTCGCAAACTTCCAGGAACGCGGGGCTATGGCGCTTGACGCCTGCCACCACTTCCCAAACCAGCCCTCCACCGCTCCCACGTCAGGGCCACAGCTCCGGCTCCCCGGCAGAGGCACCCACCAGGCTCCCACCTATTCTGGGGAAGGCGCGACCAGATGTGCTGAGTCACGGCGCGGTTCCCAGAAATGACGCGGGTCCGGGCGGCCCCGCTGCCCTGGCGCGGGCAGGGCGCAGGCAGCGTCCCCGGGCACCCAGCAGATGTTCCCGCTCCTGCCAGCGAGCCCAGGATGCCTTTAATAACATGCGGGAAGTTATCTCCCACAATTTCCTTTGCATATGCAAGCCTATGTCAGACCCCTAGGAAGGAATTAATTTTCAGTGCAGCAGACTGTCTTGAACGAATCAAGAGATTATAACAGGGAATTTAATGATGCTTAGATGGCTCCTAGGATATTATTTCTGAGGATCCCTCCGCATTAAGGCTTAAAATCACATCATAAGAATGATGTCATCTTTCTCACTGCAATGTAGGAATGAAGTCCTGCCAAGATGGTTAGCAGCCCCTCTTCCCTGTGTCTGCTGTCTTATGAACAACTGGTGGGGCTAGGGTCAGCATACTGGTCTCTTCCTGTACTGGACACAAGCTCCCAAAAAGTTCAGCAGAAAGAAACATTTTGTGGCCTTATTAATGTGAAAACAGTTGCCTGCTCTGTAAGAACGCTCATGCAAATAACTGCCTGTGCAATGCTGTATTAGGCGATCTGAGAAAACCAAAATGATTCAATTAGGTAGGAAGAAAGGGGTGTGGGGAGTGCTGGTGCATGCCCTGGGTTTCACCTGGATATGAGGTTGGGATATTACTAAGGCAGGCAGGCACCTGAGCGCAGAGGCTTGGACACAGTCCCAAATCCACGGATTTAGACACAACCTACATGGCTAGAAGGCAGCAAAACAAATCCATGGAATGAGATGGGGCTGAAGGAATGTTCTCTAACAATTAATAATGTGTCTGTAAGGAAAATGAGGATTATGTCAACTGATAAACTGGAAGCATATTCCCCAGCACAGACTGCCCAGGCCAAAACATACTGCTGCTGCTGCTCCCTTCCAGTTTATGCCATGGAGTACAAATTGGGCACCACCTCTGGTGTTTGTCTCTTTTCCCTTTGCTAAGATCCATGAGCTGCTCTTTTAACAATTCTGAGGAGGCCTAGAAAAATTTATTACTTGAATGATATACGCTGAAGACTACCACTACTGTGTTCTATACAAGAANTATATATATGTAGCAGTTCTATACAAGACCCAGGAAAAAATGTCACAAAATGTATTGTAATTCCAGAGTGAAAGCTTATGCAGTACTTTCACAGCTTCTTCATAGTGGGAAAAATCAAGGACCTGATACTTGCATAATGACTTTCCGCTATGAAGAAATGCAAAATAACCTGCCCTTAGAGCAAGCAGCGGAACTATTTCTTTACAGAAGCAAGCACCAGTACATTTTGGAAGACAGAGACAGGAAGAGCTCTGCATCTCCACTGCTTTCTCCACCCACACAGTCCCTACATCCAAGACAGACAGGCTTTTACTCGGCTTAATTCACCCACTGGCCCTGTTTGTGCCTGGCCAGATACAGAGGTTGTCCCCTGCATCACGCAGCAGGAAGTGACCCAGCTTCTCAGCCGTACTCATTTAGTGATCTGCTTACTGCAACAACGTGGTGCTGTTTTTTCCTGCTTACCCGCCAAAAGTATTTTCTGTTCGCATTCTTGGGAACCGTATCACTGGTATAGATCTCTCCCACCAGGGGTCCAAAGCGTGTTCCTTTTGGGATGTACTCTTTGCTTATAACTCCAGTGACCTACAAGAAGAGCAGAACAGGATCAGTCCATTGCCAGTAGAAAATGAGAAGTCTCCCTCTTCTCCCCTGTCCCCCAAATGTAACAAGGTAAAGCAAACAATGCAAGAAATTTTTTGTGACAGGTCAGCAAAACAGAAATAAATAAATGAACAATCGTATTGGTTACAATGTGACCAGCTTTGTTAGGTACTAACATTTTCCTAAGACATATGGAAGCTAATGATGAATACCACCTTAAAAATGTGCTTTTTGGAAATATATTTACAAGAAGAAACAGTAAGCGAAATGTACAGAGACTGTCAAATATCTTCAGAAGTTATTTTTTCTATCAAAGGCAACCCCCAAAAGTCTAGTTCCAGCAAACAAAAATATGCAATATCTATCAATCACTTCACTGCTACAGAGTTTGCTTTTCTAATACGTTAGGAACTGGAATGACTGCTCCTCCAGATCAAAATGAAACCATCCTCCACCCCGCTCCATTCTTCGGTCTATACCCGCCCTGGTAGCTAAAAGGAGAACACACACACACACACAAAAAAAANAAAAAAAAGACAACCTTCATTCTCTTACCAGCATACAGTGGCATACGAAACAGAATATGAAATGGCTCTGGGACATGTACTCACAGGTCACCTTCTTGTATAAAAAGGAGTCATCGGTTCCGGTAACATATACCAAGTGGGTTTGGTCAAAAAATGTGTAAGGGTTTTGAAGAAAATGCTCCACTACGCTAGGTCTAAGAAATGTACTCTGGTTGTTCAGCTTCCTTCTTGACAGTAATTATACCAAAAAAAGTCACTGACCACAAATCAGGAAGCAATTCATCATTATTCAGAAGAACGTGCCTTGGAGTAACCCTTTGCAAAACACTGCTGAGTTATTGGTTTTGTCTCTCTGTTTCTCACCGATTTTCTTAAATTTAATGTATCCAAACAATGTTAGAAAACCAACAGTTTTGTAAACCAAAAACCCCAAGCCTTTGCAAGATTGATCCTGCTGCTCAGATAGTGGAAAAAAAAAGAAGGTAAAAAGCCCATTAATTTGGTATTATAACCAAATATATTATAAACTCTCATGGGAAAATGTATTAAACTTGTCCCCTTCTCACATTTTGCCACTTGTCTTTTTGCTCACCAGGATTTCAGAACAAGGCAGGAACACCAGAAGTAGTTGAGGAAGACTGAGAGCTGGGATTATTGCTGTCTGTACCCCACAAGGAATCGATGTCCTTACCAAAGCAGATTAGCACTCATCAGACCCTACAGACAGCTCACTTCAGTGAGCTTTTCTATTTCTTTTAACAGTCCTTCTCAGCAAAGGGTGGTAAAAACCCTGGACTGTATGTAGACAGCACTTCATGAATTAGCTAAGCCTTCTGATTTTCTCATGCTACATTTTCTTACATTGTATGATCCTTAATGTGTGAGAGGCAGACAGAGAAATCCTTGCCTGTGTACTGGTCCAGATTAAAAATCCCAGTAGAAAACGAACACCTAGCATAAATTCATGTTAAATGTCAAAATAAAGGGGACAAATAACAGCCATGGATTCAAGGAATCACCTGGAAACAGATTGCTGGGTGTGCGTGGTGGCTGTTTGTACTCGTTTGCATTTTAACATGTGTTTTCAGCACACTGGAAAGAAAAAAATTAAAACATCAACAGGAGAGGTAGTTAAATGCTCCATTGATCTGTGCATCTGGACTGAAGAGGGATTTCCAGAAATTTTCCTACACCTACCATATGCTGAAACAAGCTCAGTGGCTCAGTTTTATTTTTGTCTTGCTTGTACATGTCTCATAGAGAGCTGAAAAAGGCAGATGTTCTTCTCATTTTCCCTATATATCTTCATTTACATCCATCTGCCCTCTCAAGAAAAGTTCACAACCAAGCTACAAGCACACCCTACCAGTTTTACTGCATGATAGCTTAAGATTTTTCATGGTTTTAAAAATATCTTGGCCTTGATTAAAACTACTTTAATGAAATTCTCAGAATCTCTAGAAATCACTCCTTTAACTAGTCAACTTGAAACAGTCTCTGACACAGCAGGTACTTTTTGATATCCACCTTACAGACAGCGTTTGTGTTCAGCTATGCCAGGGGAGAAGCAAAGATGATTTCTCACCCTGCACCCATCAGAATTTGGCAGAAGAGGTTCTGCACATCTGTGTGTACCAACACTGAAGTTTTGCTAAACCAGGCTATAAAGCTGTCCGGACAACTTTTAGCTGATGGTGACTCTCTGGTCAGCAATTCTGGTCAGCAGTGTTCCCTCACAAGCTCAGCTGCTGAGGTCGAGGATGGGCACCCGCCAGGAAACGGGTGCCAGCAGTGCCAAGGCAGCCTGGCTCCAGGCTGCCGGCAGCCCCCCTGCC
>VZTD01002621.1:1417236-1503164 GCA_013397725.1 Rhagologus leucostigma
TCTCACAGCGCGGGAGGTGGGGCCCTACCTGCGGACCCTGCCCCGCCCAGCCCACCCGCGTTGGGATTTTTACATCACTGTTATTATTTTAATTTTTTTTCCCTCCCTTTCGGCCCCGTGCGTCAGCTGGGAGAACCGCGGCGCTGCCCCGCCGCCTGGATCTGCCGGGTGGGCGGGCACCGCGGCGCTTCGCGGAGAGCGCACCTGAGGCAGCTTTTACTAGAAATCTGTTTTCCGTGCTATTTTTAAGCTCCGGAGTTCAATACATGACCGCTTTCGTTCTTATGCAGTTTGACTTGAAAGAACTTTAGGAAAAATACCAACTAAAATTATTCCAAAGTTCCAGAATACTGATTAAAACTCGATTCAAAGTGCTTGCTCCCAAACCTCAAAAATCATAGTACTTTACTAGAGATGACAGTTTTGGGGGTTTCAGAGTTTTGATTTTATCCCTTTCCCGAGTCTCCTTCTAATCAGCGCCTGTAAGAGGAACTGGGAAAAACATTTCTGTTTCTTCCCTTAAACAAAACCTTCCCCCTTTCCCTTGGTAACAGCAGGGAAGCTCACAGCAGCAGGACACGGCACGCAGCGTTTCCAAACCCGATGCCCCTTTCGCAGCGCGGTAGGAAAACGAGCACGGATCGTGCACGGCGCAGTGTGTGAGCGGCCGTCCAGGAACACACTGCTGATGGAAGGAGAGTTGCTAGAGCAATCAGCAGATCCCGGCACCCAATTTTTTTCCTCCGATCAAGTCAGCATGCTGGCTGAAGGAAGGACATCCTGTGATGATGGCATACAATGTCCTGTTTGTTTATTATTAAGAGCATTCCTGCTTCTCATTACAAAACAACCAGATGCCTTACTTCCTTCAGTGGTCCTGTCTCTTCAGCAAGGCGTCCTCGGGCTCAGAGGAACGGTGATGCACAATTCCATTTATAGCCATCCACAGCCCAGTGCAAATGCTAGCTGCTTCACTGTGAGGCAACTCTACTATTTTTCCTTCTTCTCACACGTCTGCAAGCATATTTCTCATCAGTTGCCTGGCACTTTATGTGGCAGCTAGTTTCACATTCTTCTTCTAAACATACATGCACTTATAATCTAGGGTGATCTCGGTGTTACGTATTTCTTCACAGGAAAAAGGGAGAAGGGGGGGGCGGGAAGGAGGTTTATGCAATCGGGTGGCTGTCTGTCTCTCTGACAGGCGTACACAAACCCCTTTCCCTTAACCTGCTCCTCCTCCCACTGATAAAAAGACGTGTGGAAAGGATTACTTGCCATTTTGGGCCTGCGATGCTGAGAATAGCATATCTGTGTAAAGACCTTCCGTATGCGCTAATGCGGGAGGGCTCGTGGCAGCAGACCTAAGTAGGGCAACTGCTGGCAAGTGAGTGTCCTGCCTTAGCTGCCACCACAGTGTAATTCCACAAGAGAGGTGGCCCGAGCACTGGGGCTGAAGGATATAAATGTAATTGGATATACCCTGTAAAACCGAGGCACATCCAAAATGAGGTCTAGGAAGGCTCTGAAGTAGGAAGAACCACTCATTAAAGGAGAGAAATCCGGCCTACTTGATTGGGTTAATTAACTGATGCTGAGTCACACTGCATAGAACAGAAAAACAATGTAGTCATACTGAAGGTGATTATTTTACCGAAAAATAGTCTCACTCCGAGAGGCAGCTGTTTCAGAGCTTTTCACTTCCCTGTTAGCTTGAAAGAAAAACAAAAAAAAGGGGGGGGGGGCAGTGGGGGCAGACAAGAAGAAAGAGTTGATGTGTTTCCTTCAGGGACTGATCTTCTAAATGTGACGGTGAGCAGGGAAAAAGGCAAATCTGCTTTTCAAGGAACTGAGAATGCTTTTTGGACTGGAAAACAAGTGGAAGCAGAGATTAGATTAGATCACATCAGATGAAATGAAATATTCATCAGGAAGATGCCAATATCCCAGGTCAGTGCAGCTCTGTCCCTGGAGCCTGGGGAAGTGAGTACAGCCTATGAAGCCTGTGGACTTCAAATAACTCTCTCAATGGCACGCTCTGAGGCTATGCTGAAATTAGCTCCAGGTGTCTCAGTGAAGCTGAGCCCAGAACTACCTTAGTGCACGAGAAGGAGTTTTGCTGATGTGCAGATCCAGCCTAACAGTGCCTGATCTGGAATAAAACTAAGTTTGTCAAGAAAAAGAGACAGAAACAAATTGTTAAGAATGTGTACTAAAGGAAGAATCACAAAAGAAACTCTGCCATTAAAGAAATATATAGACTGACCTTCTGACCTTCCTCCTTAAGAGAGAAACATAAAAAGACGCCGTGTTCAACCAGAAGTTTTCTGGTCTTTTATAGAAATCATTTGTACCAGTAGCTGCTATTGTCTGGAATGTGCAATCTCAAAATGTTGTTCATTTCAAAAAGAACATTTTTAGTCATATTTTAATTTTTTCCTTCTCGCTCATAGAAAACCTCAATTACTGTATTAATCAGCATTTCTCAGGCAGCTCTCTCTGCAGCAGCTTTCAGCCTGGCAACAAATCATGAATGGCCCTAACAGCTCTGATCTCAGAAATCCCCATCCATTTCCTTTGATGCTATCACCACTTCAGCTCAACAACAAGCCTGTGCAACTCAGCCTCAGCTGCCACTGCTGCTGTTCTCCCTGCGCCTGCTGTAATTGTAAGGGGAAGAAGGAGGGAAGGGAGCTGGCTCTAATAGATGAAATTTCTTTAAAAAGTTGGAGGGGAGATAAAATGCACACAAGAGATTAAAGGAGAGTCTCATTTTCACATCCTCCCCTTCCCCTTCCCCAAACAAGGTCAGTGGCAGATTGACCACATCAAGAGTAACTACCAGACCCACCCCCATTTCCCACTTCCTGCATGTAGGCATCCTTGTGCTGGTAAACATTTGGGGACCAGTTGTGGTCATTACTTGGAGAAGGTACATGATGTAGTTGCACAACTGCACATCTTTTAAAAGCCAACTGAGAAATCAAACTCTAAGAAGAACTTGCTTTCAAGTTCTGATATGCACTCATGTTTTGGGGCCACGTTTTTGAGAACGTGGTTGCTGTCAGATTCAAGGGAAAGAGAGAGACCCAGCACACTTTAATGACTGTGCAACAGGAAAAGTTACAGTCGTCTTCTCTTCAGACTGGCCTGACCTTTGCAAAACACTGCCTAGGGGCTTCAGATATCATCTCAGAGGCTTTGTATGCCCTAGACAACTTCAGCTGGTATTGCCTATAAGGAGAGAAATTAAAATTGCACTTGAATCTACAAGAAGGTTTTTGCAAGGGCATTTGAGGTGGTGTGTGCTATAGCCAGGAGGCTTTTGAATTAACACATGCAGCTTTCAGGGACTGCCTTTAATTACAGAGCACCCTGGTCATTGCCTCGTAGCACTTCCAAATGCCAAACGTTTATTTTTGTCTCAGCTGTGCAATACCAAGAGCAGATCTTTTGGCTGCACTCTCAGCTACTGCCTAGTGCAAGCCTTAACATCACTTTTGGTTTCTGTTGTTTTATCCTCTCAAGAAATTTTCCTTAAAAAGAGAAAAAAGGAGTCAAACTAAAATACCATATCCCTTTTTGTTTCCCACTAGGCCTTATTAAAATACTGCTCAGATGATGTATGAATAAGCCAAAACAATTCTCCTCCAATGGAATAAAAACATTCTCATAGCACACAGAAGCAAGAACTAAGCTTCAGCCTTTTCCTCCTGTTGAGGCTTGAGTTTGAGAAGGAGCCGAGGCTGTCTGGGCCTGCCATCAGGAGGGCAAGAAGGCTTTGTGAGAAGGTGAGCCACAGATGTTCCCTTCTTGGCTAACATCAGCCTTCCCATCACACTTCTGAGCAATGGTGGTCTTGGGAAAGGTAGGGAGGACAGTCAAGAGCCCATACAAGAATACTTTTATAGTCTTTGCATGTTTCTACCAACACAAGTTTATATTGGACAGGAAAATCTGAGTACAAATTCAACCCTTCACATCCCAACTCCGGACTTTTGAATATTCTGTCCATTGTAACTGAGTCTGAGGAAAAACGAATGACAAAAGGCGAACCCATTCCAACTACTTTCCAACCTTACTGGTGACAAGAGGACTGAAAAAAAGAGTGTGCTTTGGAAAATTATCATTTAAAATAGGCTGATTTCCAGATTGTCATGGAGGAGGGATGGGATGGTATACATATTTTAGAAGGCTCACTCCTGTGAATGCTTCAGACATCAGCCCCATAACAAGCTCACAACAAACTGAAATAATGAAGTCACTCAGAATGAATTGTATTATTTCAACTTTCATGTCTCTTCCCGACTTGGCACTTGTAACACTTTTCGGGGTATTCTCTCCTCAACCTGCCTGGTAAGACACAGTGATATGAACAATGGTGAAACTTCAGACTGTGCTCCTGCACGATTCAGTTTTGATGTCAGATACTCTCCGGGCTGCCTGATCTCCTGGAGCTGATGAACACAGCAGAAGGAGGGCAAGATCCATGGGTGGAACTACGCCACTTTTCTCAGACAAAGGGCTGGCCACAGAGCGCATTTCAAAACAGATTAACAAAAACAACAGCTACACACCATGACAAAGTGCATGTGGTGGAAATGAAAATATTTACCCACAGATTATCACAGATGCAGCAATGTGACTACCGTGCATTGAGGACCAAAGGATTCAAAATAGTGACTGTATGTTTAGAGTTGATTAGGGAATCTGGTAGGGTTGGTCTGAAGGACCACTTTTTAAGCTTCTAAGAGTGCAGTTGTCATTTCTCCACCTCTCCTACCCCAGGGTGGTGAAATAACAGTCTTTTCATACCTGTGTGTTGGCTGGGGGAGGGAAGAATTCCTCTGCTATTAAACACAACTTCTCATTAAATAGTTGACACCTTATCCTTCTTTAAATGTTGTAATGTTTACTTTGCAAAACCCAGGAAAGCTTTTAAAATAAAGATAGCAGAGAGATTCTTAAGCCGGGTGTCCTTGCTTATCTGCTCTTTATCAACCAGCTATTGTTTCTGGAGGAGCTCGTTGGGGAAGGTGGAGCAAAGGGGGTTAATGTTCAATAGGTATCTATCAGTTCCCCTGAAGGAATAGCGCTGCTGACAGAAGAGCAACACTGGGCTCTCAGCTACTTCCTGCAAATGTGACAAACCAGAGAGGGGAAAAAAAAACCAAAACCGAGGGCTGCAGCTACTTCTTTTCTTTTTTCCTTCTTTTTTTTTTTTTCCTCCCTCTCCCAAAACAACTAGTTTTAAGGAATACATTGTCCTTAGGAGAGATAATCCCACAATAGAGAGTCCATTAGAGGTATTAAAGCATTGGCAGCGCCTGATCTACAAGAAGGGCTCTGTCCTGACAATAGACAATTAAAGCTGATAAATCTGCACTACTTGTTGCCGTTCTAATTCCTCGTAATTGTATGCTACTTGTCCCTGCCTCCTGCGTCCAGGGATGAAGCATGCTTCTTTAATCTCCAGAGTACCTGACCTAGTTCCTATGTGGTCTTTTCAGGACCTGTTTTCTTCCCATCTGGACTTCTTCCCTCCTACTCTCCTTTCCTGCTTCTCTGCCCTCAGCATTAAGAAGAGGTTACGATAGAGGGCACAGAAAACACCAGAGCACAGCACCCGGATCAATAATTCTGGAGCCCCAGACAATGCGCTAATCTGCAATAACAGCTAATCATGGTCAATTTGGCACACCAGTGATTAAACTGTACTTTTCATTAGGCTCAACAAGTAGAGCAGACGCACACTGACAATTCAAATTGCCCTATCAGTAAGAGCTGCCAAACTCGTGTGCACTTCTGCATTTGTAGCTGCTGCATCACTAGACTTGCCAGACTAGGTGCTTTGTGGGGGATTACCTGTTTTCTTTTGACATTTTATGAACTGGGACTCTTAGCTGTGCTTTCTATAAAAAGCAAGCCCCTGCCTCATTCCACTGACACAAGTTCTCTTACTTAAGGGGCTCAGTGGGTGAAATTGTGATATGCAGGATGCTGAAAAACAATCATCACAATTACACGTTCCCTCCTGGTCCTAACACAGTTCTTGGGGTTTTTTTATGTCTCAAAGATATTCGGTGCTTTTGTCAAATTTCTTTTTTTTTTTCCCCTTGAATAAATCTTGAAAGACTGCTGGCGACAGAGCAGAAGCATGAAAATGTGCATCACAGGATTTAGAAGATTGAAAGCAAGTAAAAATTACCTTGGATCTATTTATTTTTCAAACTGAACTGTTCAGCCAACCTCACAAAGTATTCGGAGACTCGAGAAGGGTTTGGATTTTTTTTTTTTCATCCCTGAACTTATGAACAAGCCACTACTGTGTCCACCTTAGAAATCTACACAGTTATTACCCTTTACATGTCATTTTGAAAGTGACCTTCCTGTCATCCTCACAGAACAATTTCTTGTGACAACAGTTTATTCTGGTTGCAGTCATACCTAACGGACCCATTTTGCAAACTGCCCTGAAAGTCTCACCCGAGAGTTTACCACAATCTTTCTCTAAAGCACAGCACCAAATTCCAGGACTCCTAGAGACCAACCCCACACACTCAGAGGTCTCCTTCTGTTTAACTTTAGCTTATCATCCTTGTAGTAACTTGAACAAGTGTTAAAACTGCACTTCAAGTTGCTCTTAAAAAAAAAAAAAGAGCTTGGAAGATGTCAAACGAAAGCAGGAAATGTCTATTCTACTATTAATATTAATGAATCCCTAATGCATTTGCAACCCACTTGAGGTTAAGTCAGTAGAGTTCTTCTTCTGACAGCTATTCCTCATCAAACTACCACTGCTGAAGATGTTGATGCTTTCCCTTTTGCTCTGTAATCTTTAAACCAAGTTTAAATCACACCAGAGCCTACCACAAAATAATATATTTTTTCCTAAGTGAACACAAAGCCCTGGAGACAGTGGTTTAAAACAGCACACGTCTGCTCAATTTATCATTTTAAGATAGGAAGCTGCTGCAACAAACAAAACACCTCCTTGAAAGTGGGACAGCAGCAGATTGCGGTGCAGAAAGCTCCCGGATCTTTTGTTTTCCTGGAGAGCAACAACAGGGCTTTGCAGAGAAAGACAGCAGCCTCCCCTTGCTGAAATCTAAATCAGTTCATATAGGAAAGCCTGCCAACTGCTAGTTAGATTGTAGCAAAATATTGCAGATAATTCACTTTTCACGATAAAGCAGAAACAAGCGGGCATGCAGCACCCAGCAGGGGCTCAACTGATAAAACGGTGTCAAACTCAAACCATTTGTCAATTGGGAGGGAAGAGAGCAAGCTGAAAGATGGACTCAGGAAGTAGATTTATCTAGTGCGACACATTAACTAGTATAAATACTAAGGAAAAAGTAAACACATTTACTCAGCAGTATCTCCAGCCCGCGAAGAAAAGGCTTCTGAGCCTCAGACTCACACTGGCCATCTAACCACTCAGCTGTCAGCTACAACAGCAGTAGCATTTTTCTTCTTGTGCAGGATTGCAGTGACATTTAATTCGCGGCAGTAAAAGGTTTTATTAAAAGTGTACATTATAATTAAGCAAAACAAAAACGTGACTCTTGTGCTCTTCTAGTCTCCTCCCTCCACTCGGTAGCCAAACCAATAAAACCACCTTGGCAGCAAACAAGTCAGGTAACATACCCCAGAGAAGAGCACAGATTTGTTATAGAATCATTCACTCGGTGTCTCGCTTGTTCAAAACTGCCTTATCAGAAACTTCTGTGCCGGAGGCTCCCGAGGCAATGGAGGGGGCTGACAATGCAGGTCAGGCACAGTAATTCGCCAACAGCGTAATGTGGGGCACATAAACAAACTGGAATAATGCAGGGCAGAAGGGCTCTTTGGATGTATGCTTTCCATTGGAAAGTATAAACAAATAACACAGTCTGTGCACCGCGTATCCCTGCTACAATCACTGAGAAGAAGGAAAAGGTTTCAAAGGGCTTTAGGATACCAACCCACAGCTACATGGCAGCCTGTAATACCAAAGAACGGTGCAGCATACAGCAAACCATTTTTACATTCATCTCATGCAAACCTCAAAGATTAACAGCAAAGTAAGTAATGTGCATCTTCCCCCCATCCCCCTCCAAAAAAAAGGAGTTAGTTCATAAAGAAAACTACAGCACAGTTCTTTGTTGAGCTGTACCTTCATGTGTCCACACAGCACAGGTTCCCCACCTCCAGCTGATGCATCTCAGGTTTTTAGTCCATATGGAAAGTCTGTCATTCACTCTCACACTCTTACGCACACACGCATGCTCATGCACACCACACCACACCCGCACTCTTGCTCCCCAACACACACTGCCTGAAACTGCTCCGAGGATTTTAGAATTTCCTCTTGCTAGCAGATTCCTCCCTCCCCTCACATCCACTCCACCCCGTTCTGTAATTAGGCTTAACAAGAGCAATTAACAAAACAAACTCCTCTCCGCCTGGTGGCCTGATAATTCTGATTGTCATAATGTATTAAGATGTGTAAGCCAGTTTAAAATAAAGGTAAATTACAGCATTGCACAAGGGCCATTTTGCACCTATTTCTACTGCTTTTATCATAGGGATAATGAACATTCAGCCACGCCTTTAATTTAAAACATAAAACACCAAAACTCACATCTGAACAGCAGAACTTAAAATTGATGCTTTTGAACCAACAAGACTGTTTTGATTTTTTCCTAGTTTGCTAGAGGGCAGCTCCTTTCTCCTATGCACAGCAAACTCCGTAGAAAGATGTTTCTTTATGGAGTTACGTCATGATACTAAACCTCCACGGTGTAAAATCAAGTTTTAATGCATCTTCTGGCTTTCCAGTTGTCCATGAATAAATGGATTGCAATTGTTCCTTATGCCCTGGCCTGGTGTCTAATGGCACGATACAGGAGACGAAAGCCTCAACATTTTTCTGATGGTTTGTCTGTCCACTTTTAAATCACTTTCCTTCAGCAAACAAATCACGCAACTTTAGTGTCAGAATCATAAGAAGAACCAATTGAGGACTAAGTGATTTCAGGTGGTCCGTGGAGAAACTTTGATGTCCTTTGATTTCAGTGAGCTATGGGTACAACACGCAGAGAAAGTTTACAGACAGCCTGAATTCAGTTGGAAAACGTATCTAGTTCTTGTTCTGCTTATACACTCTGTGAGTGTGTAATTAAAACTATCAATGAAATGAGTAAACTATCAATGAAATGAGTAAACATACCAAAATCATAAGCACACGGAAGACCTGAAAATAAAACCAGTTTGATTTGTGACATGGATTTGGCTTTATGTGAACTGAAAAAACCATTCTGTTCCCTCAGTTACATACAGTCTGATTCACACTACCATCTGCCAACTAACCACAAACAATAAAGAAAAAAAAACCCAAAACAACAACAAAAAAAAACACCACACAAAAAAGAAAGAAAAAAGAAAGGCTGGTGTTGCTAGTATATTGTTGGAATCATGCAGTTTCTGATAAGCTGATTGTGTTTTCTCAAGTAAATGATTTCATCTCTGCTGGGTGTCAACATTTACACAAGAATAATTTGGGGGGTCAGAAAGACATCAGCAAATGAGATTTCAAAAGGTTTCATAACAGCACAGATTGCTCAAACCCAGGGAAAGGAGGGTTCAGCTTCCAGAAGTTCACTCTTCTGCTTCTTCATTCCTCCTTCCCTGAAGCTGAGTCAAAGTTCTGTAAAAACCTACAGCCAACCATCAGATTTGCAAGACAACAGACTTACATAAAAAAACCCAAGTTTTGAAGTGAGACAAACACTCCAAAACGTCAGTAAATGGAGTCCTATTATGGTGCAAACTCAGGCATTCTTTCAGTTGGTAGGAGATGCCAGGAGATCTAGGATTGTGTACAGAAACTCAGTTCTGCAGTCCTGGCATAATGTGCACCATCTTTTTCTCCACTTCATTTGGTGTTTAGAAAGAAGAGTGCTGATCAGAAGAGCCATTTTTCCTGATTTTTTTCTCTCTCCTTTCTCCTTGAAAGGCCCACTGCCTTACTTTAACCACAGACCATTCAAATGAAGACAACCAATTTTGTCTTGTATTTTTCCGCTTTGCTCATCAGAACAGCAGGACTTGAACACTTCACAAACATCAAATAATGACTAATCTGATTTTCACAATACCTCCCCCATATGTTGATGAAGGTATTACTGCTATTCTTGCTCTGCAGAAGGGGTATGGAGACACAATGACATTAACATCAAAAGCATACATTAATTTTGGGATGCAGAGCAGCCGATTTACTCAGCACAGTGCACTATTTTCTATGTTCAAAGCATTTCTCTTCCTGGCATCTGTGATGGCTCTGTATTTTGCAGGGCTTCACATCAGGCACCCAGGAAGATGTCAAAATTATTGCCCACCCGCAAAAGGCTTTGCTGAGGTGAATTGGCATGAATCTTGTTCAGAATCACAGGTAGGAATAATACATAGTTCTTCAGAGCAAAGCTCACCTGCTCTGAGAAGAGCAGCACTTCATCCTACCACGGCCGCTTTACTTCCTTATGCAGCAGCAGCAAATGAGATGGCGGGAAGAGGTGTCTTAAAGATAACATTTTATTACACCACCCCAATTCATCTCCCCTAGCAAGCTTGTCTTATGCCTGAATGAGGCAAGTAGCCAGTTAACAGTAATTAAATGAGTAATTAAAGACTGTATCATAATGCATAAGAGGATCAAATTGGAGTTAGGCAAACAACCTTAAACTCTGGAGAACTTGAATTTGCAATTTTAGTAAGGTTTTTCTACAGTTTTTATACCGATTTTTGAAACTGCAAATAGAAAAAGCAGAGATCTCATGACCTGGCACTACTCTGATGCCTACACAGATCAAGGACAGAGCTGAGGTATTCTGATCTGCCATAGGCAGACCTCTGCAGGGACGCTGGCAGACCTGGCTCAGAGCAACCATACAGTTGTTTTTGGCAAGGTCAGCACAGGCATTGTAAGGGATAGGACACTCTGTTGGTGGGTTTCATCAGGTGACAATCTGGCAGCAGAGGAATGACTGCTTTCAGTCATTTTCATCTTGATTTCATGCCAGGTGTGGTGTGGAGTCTTTTCTTCCTCTTCGAGTGCTCGACTCACACTTCTGATTGGTTTCCTTGCCCAGCAAGTCCTCAGCTTGTTCCTCCTGACCTCTCTTGTAGTTTCCCTTTCCAGTCACTCACATCTACCACTCCCACACCCAGGCTCCTGTGTGCCAAGTCTTCTCATCAAGCAAGTTTCAGTCCCTCCTGGTTCCTCATCTGCACTGCACTTCTTTCCTGTCCTACTTTAAGCAAACATGGCACGCTCTGCATCCCCATGTGCCCCTTCCTGCTGACCAGCAGGCCTGGCCTCCACAGCCTCCTCATCGGTGTGGTGCAGTCAAGTCTCCAACCATCTCCTGGTGCCCCTGTGCAGGCATGTAGCCCTGAGCTCAGTTCACACATTGAGCAGACATGGTGTCAGGCCAACTGGAACTCCTGTGACTATGTTAGTGTGGCAGTGAGCCCGAGCTAATAAGCCCTAGTGAGAAGCCGGATATATTAGCTTGGGCTTAGCACCATGCTAATGCAGTCAGGCAGCTTTTGGATCAGAGCTGGCTTACATCCCACCCGCTTTTAACACCAAGCTTGCTCGTCTTCGTCTACAATAACCCATAAAGATAAATCCCTTGGTCTTGTACTAACCTTATTCTCAGTTTCCCTCTTCCCTGACACTGCTGATCTCCAGGCATAGTCTCTCCTCCTTCATAATCCCCTCCAGGTTCAGCTCTTGTCCACAGGCTTTTAAAAACAGTTCCTTTTGATGACTCTCTGGCCTCAGGATGGTTTGCAATGAGCACGTGCTGAACATGCACTCCCTCTGCTCTCAGTTCCGGTATTTCATTCTAGGCCCAAAAGTGTTAGCCCACTGAAGGGAGCGTGATGCCCCCCTGCAGCTCCTGGGAGGGCTGCTCTGCCAATTCTCTAGGCTGGCTTCTAGCTCAAAAGCAATTCTCCTGGGCATGGGAGTCAGAGGTGGGGACAGGACCGGAGTGTGTTCTGGTCTTGCTCTGACGGAGACCCAGTGCAAATGAAGCACATGTGAAGATCCATGAACTGGGAAGTGCTCCTGGCAGAGGCGATGGCATTTGAGCATCCCAGACAATGACAGTCACTACCCTCCCCTGCCACATACGCTGCCCTTCCCCAAGCCACTGAACCTGTCATTCAAACTTGTGCTCCAAAAGATGGGGGCTGTCATGGTGGAGATTACTTTTCAACAGAAAAAGTAATGGGTAACACTCCTAATGTTAGCAATACAATTTTTGTCATAGCCAAATTCTTGGAAATGACAGAATAGATTTTGGGGGAAAATGCACCCATAGGAAAGGAAAATGCAAGAAACACCTGAGCCACACAATAAGTATTTGGTAGATTTATGACAACCTAAAAGTGAGATCTCCTAATGCAAACTGTCTGTCATAGCAACGGGTGACGCTAGCAGGCTACTAGATATCAGTTCCCTGAGATTTATTTTAGGGGGATGTTGAACATTCTCCTTTGTATGAGAATGAGAATATTGCCATCAGACACAAGCCACGTACAAAGCACATGCATAGATTTAAACCCTTTTGCCTTGGTCTGCTGTTCCTCTTTCAGTGACCCAGGCCAATGCATTAGAATTTTATTAATTATACAACATGGCAAGGTTTCATAGAGACAGAGAGGATGCTCCTATTCCCGCAAGTTTACACAATTTTCTCCTTTTCATATACTAAATGGGCAATGGAGGCAATGGAATGCTGAGACTCCTATTTTTCATCACAGTTAAGATCAGAAAAATAAACAAGTGACTAGGTAATTGCAGTAGCTTGCTGTAATAAAACCAGATCCTTAAATGACTAATCTCATCACCAAATAATAATAATAGAATTTTTTTTTTGAAAGATTAATTTGCACCAGTCTGTCCAGCATATCCTCTCATCTAAAACTATTAGCACTACGTGCACACAAATCAGGCAACGGGGAGTAAGGGAAGCTTGCAATCAGACCTAATGTCTTCCCTTCCTCTCAGCCCCCAGTACAGGACAGCCACTTCCTTTCTACAAACGCTTTTCTCAGATCTGTACGCAAGACAGGCCACATCTTCCGGGGAGGCTCAAAGTCTTTGCAGACACACAGTTGCCTTCAAAGCATCACTGGAAATCTGTGTGGGAAGACTCTAAAATATTAAAACCATCCTATACTCTTTTCTTCTAAGCCAACAACAAACCCCCTCTAAACTTATCTATCACTTCTCTGCTCAGTTTATTCTGGGCTGCAGAATAAACTTTCTGACTACTGAAAAAGATACACAAATGCATAAGCTGCACCACATGTGCAAAGGAAAACAAACAGAGAAAATATGTGTGTCCTTTCCAGGAAGACAGTTCTTTTCCAGAACATTAAAATTATGCATAAGCATTTCTCCTATTACCAAAAGCAGGCAAAAAGAAAGCTGGTGTGAAAAAAATGCACTTCCAAATGTAGCTTATGTGTCCTAAATCCAAACTGACTTACCTTTGAGATCAACACTTCATTGCCATCTTGCCTGATTTGCTTCTCCCACAAGTAAACACTAGCCTTCTAGTAGATTCATAAGTAATTTAAGCCATTCTCTTCAGTTTTAAGAAATCCCCATCTGAAAGCTACGGCACTTGTAACCACAGCCCAGCAGCGAGCAGGACGCGACACTGCTCCTTCTCGTGCAGTGCTTGGGCAGACCAGAGATTGTCATGTTTTCTGTTTCCCCATTTCTACCCTGAGAGCCGGCCTGTGCAGCAGGATGACTTTCAGAGACACATCCTTTGTACCCTCTCCTTGCTGCCAGATGTCCTCTGCAGCCAGTTCATTGCTTTCATTTTGTATTTCACAATAGCTTGACAATTTTAATAGAAATTCCCAAGCAACTACTCCTGAAAAAAAAGTTATTATTCTTAAAGAAGGTGGAGAGGCCAAAAGAATTAAATCTCAGTTAAATCTTCTGAATTTCTCTAATTTGATATTTCTTTCTGACTGTCAAATCCAGGCTTCTGACAGTCCTTTATATATTTATAACTGGATCACTTTGAAATATGGTCAAACTGACAAGGCGTGGGGCAGTACAATAGAGATGCTATTTCCCTGAAATACCTGGCACATTTGCACATTTGCACAACTCACTGTGCAGAGAGAAGAGGGCACTAATGGACCTTCAGAGGTTCCTGATCTGTTTCTGTGGATGGATGCTCTGACCCCACAGATAATGATGAGGATGAATCAACTGGTTTAAGTCTGGCAAGGAAGTAAAGACAAACAGGTGCCAGAAATTCAATGTACATACTGGTTACTGAAAACAGGCAAGGCACAGGGAAATATTTTTTCTGATTAATTTACATAAAAATAAATTTGACTTTTGTAGAGTTGATGTGATTTCGCAAATCACCACATTGAAGACACCTAAACAAAGTCCGTCTGCATGTTTATAAATATGTACAAGTGTTTAAGGGATGCAATATGTTAAAAAAAAGTCAACAATAATGGTTAGTCTATGCTTCCAATTATATTCTTTCTTCAATTAGTCTTGAAGAAACTAACACCTCTATTAATCACTTCAATTAACTCCACGCACCACATGACATCCGCACCAGCAGCCCATATGTTGCGTTCCAATCACCCAAATATTAAAGCCTTTTTAATTGATTGATCTAAAGAACATTCAACAGGCTCAAGGTGGCAGCCAGCCAGGAAATCCCAAAAGAAGATGACAAAAAGGTGGGGGTGCTAAACCAGCTTCCCAATTTGTTTTTCCTCTTCCTCCAGGGTTCACTAAGTTAATCCAATCACAGCCCATAAAGCCCCTTTTTAATAAAATAAATAAATAGATAAGAGAACACACATGTTGGCTTTCCCCCAGAGAAGCCCCCTCCGCTAAAGCTGGAGAGCCATCCTGTTAAGAAAGTGCCGCATAGGAGGGTGCATTTTTTATCCAGCAGAAATATTTAGCTTGGCCGCCCGCCAGGGAATGCTGAAAGAATAGACTGAATTAGGGGATTTACCTTCCACGTGTTTGGCACGCGTCATTAGAGGCTCTGAAGAGCTTGACTCTTTCGCTCTCTCACTCTCTGTTTTTACTCCCCCCCACCAGAGCTTTGATGCAGAGAATAAAGTATGAGCTATAAGAGCAGTTGATGTGTTGCAGTTCTGAATGTTGGCACGGTGGCTTTTGTGCTGTCGAAGAAAACTGATGCCCAGTTTCTGAAGGTTTTGTTTTGTTTTTTTTTCAATTCCAGTCAAGTATAGGGTAATACATTTTAAAAGCATTTGCTTTAACACAGAAAAAAAAAGCACGCTATTTTTCTTTCTCTCTTTTCCTAACTATAACAACAAAAAAGTTTTTGAAGTTTTCTGTACACAGATTTAAACTTGGAGAAAGTGGCTTAAAAGTAAATTCCCTAAGTGAAACTCCAACCACAGAGCATTTCAGGAGCTTGTTTGAAAGGTTAGTTTTGTAACAATAACCCATGAATTGCTCTGTCATTCAACTTTTATATGCTGTCATGTGGGCTTATGTTATTTTAAAAAACACTTCTTTACCTAAGTACTTTGGTCTTGCAAAAACCTATTAAGATCTATAACCAGAACATGCTAGTAGAGGTGGTTGGTCTATACCTCAAGTAACTTGAGCACCTTCTCAGAATTTCTAATTTGTGAAAGACTGTATTTTAAGTTAGCCTCTGCCACCTTAACTTAGGCTGAGAAAAAAAAAATAAAAGGAAAAAAACCCCACAGTTTCCAGATTAATAAAAGCATGGAGGTCCTTAAACCAACAGTAAATGCAAATGTTTGTGTCCGGCACATGTGCCAACCCTGTTTACAGGGCAGTCTTGCAGAACAACTCTCAGTGCCACTAACACCCATTCCCTGAGCTGGTGTGAGCACTGGGAGAGCCCTGCTGCAGCTGCCTCTGCTGTACTGTCTCATCACAGTATCAGATAAATACAGGCCCTATTCACTCACAGTTTTTATTGCTATTAATTAAAACAAATCAGTTTAGGCGCTACTTGCTGACATGCTTACTCAAAGCAAGATTCAAGCACAGTTTCTAAACTACAGTCCTGGCTGTATCTTTATCCCATCTTCACTTGCAAAAAAACCTGGGTCTGACTTCAGTTCAGCTAAATTCATGCCACCAGATGACAGATCACATGAGAATTTTCATCTCTCTTTCAGTAAAACTAATTCCTTGGGCCTTGCATATCAGGAGATCCTGTAGGTTGCAGAAAAGCAACTTAAGGGATGCCCTCAGATGAAAATACAAGATATTAACTCCAACATCAGAAAGGTGCTGAGGACCATCTCCTTGCTGAATGCAAAACCCCTCAGCTGTAGGGACCTCCTCTTAGCTTAAGAGCAGACCCATAGTTTATCACTGAAGTAAATCATTCATAATTCATAGCCAGGTTGAAAACCACACAAATAATGAGCTCTCAGTATTACTCAGCGGAAAGTGAGAACTGGAGTTTTCCACCTAAACCCGTAAAGGCTGACAAGTTCAGACATGGTTTTGAGAGCTCCTTCCTGGCCCTCACGTTTTTAATTCAATTTAAAGAAAGCTAGGCAGCCACTTCCCCCCTGTCTTTGAAGTAAAGATGTTAACATCCGTGCTAATAATACAAACTACCCCTTCTTTTATCAAAGGCTTCAGCAATTGCAAAGGCTTTTTTTTCATCACAAGGAAAAACTGCAAAAATAAAGCTGCCTAGTTCTGCTGCTAACAGGGCAGGTTTGGCTCTGTACACTCCACAAATGCCAGCCAGTGCCCAAAGCACTCTATAAATTCATAGAATTGTTCCAGTTACAGAAGACCTTTAAGATCACAGACCTCAAATATCATTCCCACCATGAGCCCAGCACTGCCAAGTCCACCGCTAAGCCATGTTCCTAAGTGCCACAGCTACACGGCTTTTAAATACCTCCTCCTAGGATGGTCACTCCACCACTTCTCTGGGCAGCCTGTTTCACTGAAGCTTGACAACCTTTTCAGTGAAGAAATTTTTCCTAATATATCCAATCAGAATGGCTCTTCATGCCAGTTGAGGCTGTTTCCTCTTGTCATAGAAAACAATAAAGTCCTCGCTGAGTGTCCTTTTCTCCAGGCTAAACCCAACTCCCTCAGCTGCTCCTCATAAGACTTTTGCTCCAGATCCTTCACCAGGTTTGTTGCTCTTCTCTGGACTCACTCTGGCACCTCAATGTCTTTCTTGTAGTGAGGGGCCCAGAACTGGACACAGTGTTTGAGGTACAGCCTCACCAGTGCTGAGTACACGGGGACAATCACTGCCCTGGTCCTGCTGGCCACACTATTGCTGATACAGGCCAGGATGCCACTGGGCTTCTTGGTCACCTGGGCACAGCTCATGTTCAGCCACTGTCAACTGGCAACCTCAGGTCCATTTCTGCTGGGCAGCTTCCCAGACACTCTTCCGCCAGCCTGCAGTGCTACATGGGGTTCTTGTGAACCAAGTGCAGGAGCTGGCATTTCACCTTGTTGGGCCTCAAACAACTGGCCATTTATCTAGCCTATCCTGTCCAGATCTCCCTGTTGAGCCTTCCTACTCTCCAGCAGGTCAGCACTCCTGCCCAACTTGGTGTCATCTGTGAACTGACTGAGGGTGAACTTAAACCCCTTGTCCATGTAATTGATAAAGACATTAAACAAATCTGGCCCCAGTACTGAACCCTGGGGAACCCCACTGGTGACCGGCCACCAGCTGGATGTAACTCCATTCACCACCATTCTCTGGGCCTAGCCATCCAGACAGGTTTTTACCCAGTGAGGACTGCCCCTGTCCAAGGCATGAACAGTCAGGAGATTGCTGTGGGAGATGGTATCAAAGGCTTTACTGAAGTCCAGGTAGACAACATCCACAGCTTTTCCCTCATCCCCTAAATGGGTCCCCTGGTCATAAGGAGACCAGGTTAGCCAAACAGGACCTGCCTTTCATAAATCCACACTGGCTGAGCCTGATCTTCTGGTTCTCTTGTATGTGTCAAGACGATCTGCTCCACAACCTTTGTTTCCAGTAGAGCATCTTTGCTGCTAACAGAATCTCCAGATCACTGGCCATGCAGAATTTGCTTACTGTACACTAGTAGCATTAGGAACTGCAACAGATAATTCCCCATCAGTTGTTTCCACCTTATCAGAAAACAGAGTATGTGCTCTGGACTGACAGTCTCAAATGGGAAAATTCCTCTGTGGAAAGACTGCGGGTTTAATAAAAGGTAATTGTGAATGAGCCACTGAGAGTAGCTCAGTTGGTTAGAGCATGGTGCTAATAATGCCAAGGATGTGGGTTTGATCCCTATATGAGCCATTCACTGAAGAGATGATCCTTGTGGGTCCCTTCCAATTCAGAATATTCTGTGAATTATGATGTGGATGCTGCAGGCTCGCATTCCATAACAAAGTGCCACAGGGCAGCATGTGCTTCTCAGTGTGAACCTGTAAGGGAGGGCGTTCAGTTTTCCCCACGCCACTGGCACAGGGCTTGCCTTCCTGTAAAACACCCGCTGACACAAAAGGTGCATTTCTGCAGCTCTGGCCCCCATCACGTATGATCCCAGGAACATGCGGATTTATGTGACTATGACTGGAAACTGCCTGCCTGCTTTGCCTCTTTAGTAGATACAGTAAGGCCAAGTGTATTTCAGTATTGTGATTGATATTTTGAAACTTAGGTCAAATAACAGAGAGCATTGGCCTGACAATATCAGTTCAGTGGCAAATTGCTTGATGCATTTGTCACCATTAAAACAGACTTGTGTTTAAACACAGTCTGCTTATCATATTTACGGAATAAAAATATGACCTTCAGTGTGAAATAAAAGAGCTCTTTTTTCCCCCCCACATCTCCTCCCTCTGTGTTTTTAATTAAAACCACGAACCAACACATGTATCCATCCTTCCTTCTGTAATAGCTTGGGATTCCACTCTCAAATACTATACAGATAAAACGAACATTTATGTGTTAGTGATTCGCAGTGCAGTAAATTCTCCTTTCCAAACCTGCCGTCTTCATTAAAATCTTATTTGCTTTGTAATCTCCTTTGATCGCTAAAGTTATAAGAAGCCCCCTCCTCTTCTTTTGATACTATCAGTGTAGCTTTTGACCAGAGAGCGTGATGAATTAAATGTATGACAGATATGACAGGTGAGGAGTGCTTGGAGAGGGCTTAAACAGCAGGGATAAGACAAAGCCCCCATTTAAGAACAAAACCCCTACCCGATGGCTAGCCCGTTAATGACCAACCACTCTATTTGTCCTGGTGGATGAGGAACAAGCTGATACTACAGACAAAGCGTTGTTAGTCACGGGGCTGTTCTTCAATCAGGCCACACAACCAACTAATTGAAATGCCCAGTTTTTCCCCCTCAGGATTTGATATACAAGCCAGGGGGTTTGTAGGTATACTCTTTTCTTCCCCCTGTAATGTATTAATTCAGCCACCACAAGTTTACAGCTGGACTAAGTGGAATTACACCATATAAACCTAAAAATCTATCTGCAGGGATCCAGCTAAGCCCTGGAGAGAGACAAGTCCAGCAACACAAATCCAAGGAAATTTGGAAGTCAATCCATTAGGATTACCAAGCCTTTGATTTTGGAAGTCACAAGCTCAAAATATGGAAGTGACGAACTCTATCTTCCTTCATTTTAGCCTCTTTTCAGAGGACTTACTGACCCCATTTTTTTTTTCTATTAAAACACATTGATAAATGTGGACAGAATTATATTGGGTTTCCACTATATTTTAAATGAAGGAAGACAGGAAAATATCTGCTTTCCTGAACTCACGGGTAACACACCCTTTAAAATTTCCAATTTTTTTCATATATATTTTCTACACATTTAGAACTGCCACAAGCAAATCATCACTCTTCTCATCAGCTAAAGGCTCCTGTCCCCCTCTTTAAGGTTCATGTTAACTTCCAGCGTGGTGTGCTGTACCTAAATGCGGAGCTTCAGGGTCCAGTAACTGCAAACCACTGGCTGCTTCCCAGACGTGAAGAAATCTCTGTGCCCCCTGCAGACCAGGATTATATTCTCAATGGGCAGTCTCTCATTTCAGTCTACCAATCTGCGGTTAGCAGAAGGCGAGGAGTTCCCAGGGGTAGGTGCCAATGCAATATTCATTGTTAAACCCAAATGGTAAAGAAAAATTAGATTATAGGGATGTAGTAATTGTCTGGGTATAATGGAAAACACTACCTGAAACAAGAGGAGTTTTCACTTTCAGAAGAAATACAGGTTTTATCTCTTTGCGCCTTCTTGTCCTGCCCTCGCAGTGTGCAGTGGCTGAATAATTCGTGCTGGTATCAGGAAACCTGGGTTCTGTTCTCAGCTCTTCCACAGGCCTAGTACATGGCTTCCAGCACACCTCATACCCTTTCCATGCCTCAGTTTCCCTGTATAAAAATGCAAATATTCCTACCTATTTCAGAAGAAGTGTGGTCCAGTGGTTTAAACCATAGAATCAGGATGTCTGAATTCTCAAACCAAATATGGTATCAATTTCTGCTGTCTTTGAAGCAACTATCCTTACCGACCCAAGGGGTCAGCTTCCCCTGGGAAATGCTGAATGGCCAAACCCCAGGCTTCCCGGTAGAACACATGTGCTACTTTCTAAGTAAGTGGTGTTTCTGTCTGGATAAGAGCTCAGCCTCACCTCGCAGTGAGACCACTTCCGTGGAACGCAAAAGAAAAGGTGGTCCAAGCTACAGCCAGCAAAGCTTTTGGGAGCTGCTCTCACTGGAAGGCCACGGTGACCTTCTCTCCAAGTGCTTGTCTGCAGACCACCCAGCAGAGCTGGCCTGACTCCGGCTCAGCCATTACAGTCCGAATTCAGCATGTGGAGGGGTAAGGCTAAAGCTCCAAAACTTCACCACGTGGGACAAAGGGCTGAAATGATAGCTTTCCCCTTCCCCAGGGAGCACTCTGGAACTTTTGGCCATTACGCAGCAAACCACTGGGTCTCTCACGCTCTCTCCTCCTCCACTTTTCCTCCACGAAAAACCCCCCAAAGTTTTGAGTCCATTCACCTTGGAATAAGTAGCAATTTGAAAACTTTTGGAGGGCAGAAAAAGCACTTCCTGTCCGGCTCTATCTCATGGTTCTCTGACTCACTGGACACTTGCAAAGGTTAATTAAATAATGCTTAGATATTCATGATACATAAAGTCCCAGACAAATGCTAAGTGTTAACATTATGATGCATAAAAGGGTCATTCAGTGAGAATAACCTTATAGAAATAAAGAGGGGAATATTGTTAACCTCACAGAAATACACCTTTTTTCACTACAGACTCCAATAAAGCTAGGCAAAGTTGTTACCAGGATCATCACTAACCTTGTATTGAAAAAAACCAGACTGATTTTCAGGAAAAGAGCATAGGGATTCAGATCATTAAATAAAGGTGAAGGGGGATGCGGGAACAGAAAACCCCATTAATCTGGTGTATTTTGTTTTTGAATGTGCAGATCTGAACGGAAGCTGCATTTTTTCAGACAGCTTTCCAATCTCCCTATTAGATATAATGTTATAGTCTTATTACACATGTTGCCTACTAGATGTGCTCTGACTTTTATAGATGTCAACCCCATTTCTTAATTCAAGACATTTGTCTCTTGTGATCTCTGCGCCTCTGGGTTAGAGTTCCAGCCAAAGAGGTGAGCCAGCTTTGTGTTTGCAATGCAGCCATAAAATCCTCTGGTGCTACATCCCTGAAAACTGCTTCTGCCCTGCAAAAAGGCCTGGATTTTGTCTGTCTGCAGCTCAGCACCCAGAAAGGACATTTTGCAGAAGGGCTCAGTGGACATTCAGGAAAACTGCTTTCAGGACCTTATCTGAAGGACAATACTTAACTTTCACCACCTGGGCCTGGCCCCTGAAAGGAAACAGTCACACTCAATTATTGTCTTTTTCTAGACAATTACTATTTAATCAAACCTCCAGCTGATATTAACTGGTGGAAAAAGGCTATTTTTAGTCAGGACAGTGATTCCCCCTCACTCCTTTCATCTATGAGTAATGTATTTCCTTTTGCTCTCAGTACCACAAACCAGTCCACACCAGATGCTCAGTATTAGGTAAAATTAAAAATGTGGGCATCATACCCTTTGAAAGATGCTTTGAACTCAAATTAATATACCTAAACCCACTATTTAAATTAAAGATATCCTGTCTCTCTGCTGTGTTGTTTTCCCTTTTATCAGAAGGGGAATTTTAGTCCATTTAAAAGTTTTTTGGTTCAGCTCCACAGACCACGCTTTGACTTAACAACACATTGTAATTTCCTTTTAGCCACAAGAATAAAGGAAATGTATAGAAGCAACACCATAATCTTGTCAAGCACTCTCTTTCGTTTCCCTGAACAAGCCTGTTTGAGAAAATGTGAAGCCTAAGATTTTTAAGATGTTATCTGGAAGATGTTTAGATCATGGAACACTTTTATTGAAAACAGACGTATGTATTTTTATGCATCTACTGATGTACCCACACACATAAAATATATGCCTACTAAATTCTTTTATGGATAAGAACAGAACAGTCTGAAACCTGAAGAGGTTTTGCAGAGTTCAATCCTCTTGCCTCAGCATTTTACCTTTTCCAGACTTTTGCCCAGAATCTGCATGTATACTTGAGAAAGCCCCGCCAGGGAAGTAACAACCAGGGAGTGCCTGCACCCAGACTCACCTGTGAGCAGGGCTCTGTAACTGCTGTCAGAAGTAACAATGTGGGAGCGATGTAAAATACATTGATTTCTCATGTATCTCTATGTATATATGTAAAACGGGGTCCTGCATGACTTGTGCCATTTATTTGCGTCTTTGATCTGTTTCAAAACACAATTATTTAAATGCAACTGCTCTGCTTCTGGAGCTACAGGACTTGAGGTAGTTTGCTGAACATACTTGGACTTTACATTTCATAAGCAAACACCATGCACCTTCACGTTCAGTCCATTCCCTCCTGATGTCTCCCTTGATGTCATCACTGACAAGGTTCAAACTACAGGCAGAGGTGTAAGAGCTGCCTCTTCCCTTTGGCATTGAACCACGGAGCTGTGAGTGCCCTGGTTTAGGTTCCGTGGGACCAGGAGCCACGTCCTGTCACACACAGCAAGCCTGGGAGGCACCCACACGTGCTCTGGGGCATCCAAGTGTGCATGGGATGCTGTTCCCTCTGCAGACCCCGAGGTCTCTCTTGGTCCTCGGCAGCTTCGCTGAAGTGCCGGTGAGGCACTGGCGAGCAGCTTGGCCCTGGCCACAGCACAACACAGGGACGGGGACCTGCCAGGAGAAAACCCAACCACCAGGCTGTAGAAACTAATGCTGCTGAACCTGCTGTACTGGACATGTGGAGAGGTAATAGTTGGCAGTGCTAATGATGCCACAAAAACTACTTCAGGACAAGGCAAAAGAGCAAGTTAAGCATCTGCAAGTTCTCTCAGTGCTGGTTAGACAGTGATAGTAAGAAAGTTTATCCCCAAGAGCTTTCTCCTCACTGAAGGTGTTGAGTTAACTGGAGGTGACCTCTCACTGACCCACAGGCAGCATCTGCAAGTGGTGCGCAGCGGTGGCGGCCAGGAAGCACTTCTCCCAAACAGCGCCCTTTCAAAACACCCCTCTGAAAAGCAACAGCTGAGGTGACCCAGGAGTCAGCCGCCCAGCCCCATCCAGCATGGAGGACTCCCTTCAGTCTCCCTTCACCCTTCTAGGATTTCATCCATCTTCATTTGCTTTTTCTTGCTGCCATTTCCTCTGACTTTTCAAGCTTGGGACACTGGTAGCTATTATTCATTCTCTTGTTTCTTACCAGCCACGCAGCTAAGAGCTGCAGCTTTCCAGCAATAAATACCACATCAGTTCTTATTTAGGCATTATTTTAATAGCTGCTTTTTTTTCTCAGGTACTTCTTGAGCAAAAGCAGGGTTTACTGTGTTATTACAGTTTAGAAATCTAAGAGAGAAATATCTCAATGCAATTACTAAGTGCCACTCTGGGTAACCACAAAATAAGTTGCTAATGAAAACTCTGAATAGGAATGAAAATATAACTGAGGTATAAAGAAAGTAACTGTCCAAACCATTTGAGTTTAAGCAAGTATGAACAAACCTCTTCATTGTGTACCCTTTTTGTCTATAAAAAGGGTGAAGACATGAAGCAGCAGGACTTAACGCTTCCACGACAAACAATGGTGTAAACACCAAGAAATTTTTCCAATTTCCAGCTATAACAAACCATTTAGCTCTGGGTAATTCCAATAATTTTAGTCATCAACTTGCAAAACTGAATAATTCGTATTCAGTTGACATGAATTTGAGTAATCTTGTTGCCATGTCTGGTTAAGAGAAGACAGATGATAATATATCTCGGTTTCACAGTAGGTGGGGGGGGAAAGCTAGCCCTTCTCTTCCTCTCCGCTTCTCGGTAGTTCAGGGGGAACAGGGGAGAAATGGAGCTGTTGCAAGGGGAGGGAATTAGCACGGGAGATGAAAAGGCAAGCAGGAGTCCTGGTAGCAGATTTGGGCATAGGATCATGTTCACTGTTCTAAGAACAGCCCCCAAAACTCTAATACCTCAACTTCCCTCCCCAAATGTGAGAAGGCAGGTTCTCTAGATTGCATTAGTGGATAACAATGGTGAGGAAGGCATACAGATGTGCAGCTGGTGACAAGAACCTCTCAGCTCAACAGAAAAGACAGAAAGAGTCTGAGATTTTGTGTAAGAGGAAGAGATCTAATGACTTCCCCAAGGTTTAACTGAAAGCAGACAGCAGGGATAGGAGCTGAACCCACGAGTCCTGAATCACAGCCCTTCGTTTCAATCACAAGACCCTCCTTCCTCTTGGATATTTTGCACTATTTAGGGTAATCAAGAAAAAGACTGCCTTGCCTTCCTAAACCAGGAAGAAGGGCAATGGGTTCCAAAGGAATGACAGACCTTGCTACTGCCCCAGAAGCAGTGTTGTTTCCTATGCTGGTCATCTGTGTTGAATCAAGATCAACTTCAATTGCACTAGGTTAGAAAATGCAGAGCGGTTCTTACAAAAGATGCAAGAGAGCATGTCTAACCATGCAGCATGCTCTCTTGCAAAGCCCGCAGAGCCAGCTCCAAGCCCCACTGGCTGTGGAAAATTGTAGTGTCCTGAGAGGTATCGTGGCACCAAGAGAGCAATACGGATACAGCTCATACTAGCATATTCTTAGCAGCTAAGTTAATGAACTTTACAGCTCAGAAAGGCACACGAATTCATGTTCAGGGACATACACTGTTTCTAAGGCTACCTCAATCACTGCTCATACTCCTGAAGGCTGCTGAACCTTGTTTCATTACGCAAGCATGATCTTTCTTGCCTTCTGGTTTTGCCAAGGTTGGGAAAGGCCGTGATTGTGCTCTGTGAGTGTGTCTTGAGGTAAACAGCAAGGAGCTATTTCTTGAGCTTTATGATTTTCCTGAAGAACAAAACTGTCTCAAGCAAATTCAGACAAGAAGTTCTTTAGCATAAGAGGGGCTTTTCCATCACAGCAGTGAGGCAAAAAAATGCCAGCCTTAGTAAGATTGGCCTCATTCCTAATTAGCAGAACAATTATTTTATGTAGCTGCCTTTTCTATCAGAAGACTGTGCTGGATGACTGAGGAGACCTAGATTCATCTTTTCTAACAAGTCTTCTAAGGTATTTCTAAGAAATACCACAGTGGTCTAGACACTCAGATACTTCCAGAAGGGTGAACTACTAAAGCATTATGCAGACTTTTTTTTTCAGGGCAGACCATACATAATAAGTTTTCCATCTTTGGAAAAAATTCTAGCTGACTGAGCAGTATACATGCATGTGCATGCCCATGAACTCACACTATTTTCAGTATCAAGACCATCTTCAAGCAATTTCTCACTCTTATAATGCATTTATCTTATGTAAAACAGATGCATGTCTTTGGGGTAGGCTTTTGTCTTTTAGTCTTAGATTGTGAATACCCCTTTTAATTAAAACGGGAAATACAAATTTCCTCATTTAGTTCCAAGCCTGAAGCCCACTAGCAGAAGCAGCCATCTGCAGATTCAGCTGGAACCCTTTCAGCATCCCACAATAAGTCTGCTGGTTAAATTAAGGATCTTTGGACAGTGCAGCTCCACTGAGCTGTGCCCTTGTACACCAGCTGGAGCAAAGCTGAACTAGTAGTACTGTATCCATCCTGAGTCCTAAAACTCCGTCTCCAACTGGAGTTAAACAGTTACATTATTACTATTTAAAAGCTGCATAGCTAATGATAATGCCAGCCTTGCTGGCAATGCCTTTTTAAAGTCTCTGCTCTATGCTATGCCTAGTGGGATGAAGAACAACTAAATGAGGAAAGCAGCAAACATTGCAAATGGAGATTATCAAACTGCACGAGAGGCAAACCAGGGGAGGACACCTAATTATCCTTAATGCAAAATAATTCAGTCCTAACTTTCTCATTAAAATATATATTTTAAAAAAGTCTTTCCTTTTCTTCACGTACCCAAATGAAGGCGGAAGCAGTCATTTCCTTTCCCGATGATGGAAGTGATATCAACTCTTATGTCAGTATTAAGCGAACTTCCTCCCATCCATTTCTGTCAAGTTAATGTCATCTGACTCAAACGCAATTATTAAAATTGGGCTGTTCGGTTCCAACAAACTAAAGGCTTGCAAGTTTATAGGCACAATTTCTTCAGGCCCCTCCTACGGGTGATCAGATAGGGTGTTTATTGAATGGACTTAAAGAAACACAGTTTCACACCTGTCAGGCCTAGATTAATATCCCTGCTAATTGCACTTTAAGAACGGCCAATTAGTTCTAGTTATAGAAGCTTTCATGGGTAAGGGGGAGAAGCAGCCTGTTATCACCATCAGGACTCATTGTTCCCCTGAATAGATTTGTGTCCCAAACTGCGCGTGCCTCAGCGGTTTGACTGGAAGCCCTGCTGCACACCACTGCAATGACGCCTTCATCCCAGCCCCAAACCCGCTTTAATGATGATAGAGACAGCAGAGGTGACCATAAACAAAAAAGGAAAATAAACTAGTGCTTTGCTGAAATTACAAAGCCAGAAACCATTTGCAAGCTAGAAGCGGTTTGCTGAAATTTCTTAATAATCCAGACTTATTTTTTTGTCTAAGATAAAATCTTGTTTTTGCTCTAAAGTGACAGTACTTTGTAATAAAACACTTGCTCCAGCAAGGAAAAACACGTCCAGTAATGTGGCTGAATTTGCAAAAGGCTGATAAGTGAAGTTGTGGCCTTGAAGTGGCAGCCTAAAGAGTGACACTGCAGTGCCAACACCACCGGTGGGACACTTGAAAACAAATCAAGGACCAAGGGTTAGTCCAGCCATTGGAACGTGACAGGAAGGCTAGTTAATAAACACCAGCTAACCCCCTCAATTACAGCAATAAATTGTTCAATTGGTTAAATGTCCACAGGTTCTGCTCCAAACACCTCTGTGAACTGTTTAATTAGCAAACTCTTGCATCACTGGACAATCAGATCCTGGTGAGCATGGGGGACGCTCGGCTCCTGGGGAGTGAAAGGCGCTGGTGCCCCACACAGCTCGACTCCGCAGGGCTTGCCTTTGAACCACGCAACCTGCTATGTTTTAACAGCTCTGGAGATCATTCATTCAGTGACACCTATTTTTTTTTAAAGAAATTAATACTGTGAGGGCAAAATACAGCTTGGTTGCCATTCTTTCTACATCAGTTTTCTGCATTTTGATAAGAAGCCCTACAAATTACAGCTTCTCACCTGCTGCAAGATTAGATAGCTGTGCACACGAGACGGGTTATGCAGCACACGAGATACCGAGTACCTGGAAACTGCATGTAGTACAAAACAGACCTGCAGATTAAAAGTCAGCAAGCCTATTTCTTGAAAATGTTTAACACACTGAATTTGGAATTATCTCACCAAGAGTTAAGAACATTTGAAACACTGCAAAATGATTTATCATTAAGATTACTTCTGGCTATGAAGAGTATTTAGAAAATATTCATGAGGCATATGACACAAAAGCATTAAAAAATCCTGATACAAAACCAAGTTTTTGGTGAAAGCTATTTTACAAAGGAAAAAAAAATCGATAATTATTTCTCCTGAATAAAGCAACAAGTTTGAGTTGATCACTGAGGATCAATTCATAGTTGAAGACTCATATAAGTTGCCTTCACTGGACTTTTAATCACTGTGATAAACCACTGACAGTATATATTCTGTTACTAACTAAAAACCACACACTGATGCAGTGGAAAAAAATGTCTGGCTTTTAAAAATGCTTGTATTAATAAGATCCATTTACCAGGAATTTCATGTCTGAAAAACAACTAGCCAAAGGAGATAAATACTATTTTTTATGTTTAGACAATGAAGAGAAATTGCATTGCCCTGATGAAGTTTTCTTAATGAACTAAACCCAAGGTAAATTATCACAGTTGGGAGTAAAAATACGTACAGTGTTTGCCTGTGGAAAGCTGCGAGTGATTGCTCCCTGTCTCTCTAGCAAAAGTATTTCTTTGGAAAATGGCTTTAGGCAGAAATGTTCATTTAGAACAAAATTTTTAGTAACATTGAAGAAATCTACTATTTTGCACTTCTGCCTGAGAGTTCGAGCCTGGATCCTCAAAGGATAGCCAAAGAACAGACAGGCAATTCTGTTTATTGCGGAAGGATGTGGTCGGACTATGCCCTATCCTCCGCTTTGCAAAAATGCACGAGTCATTGAACTAAACTCGGGATGCTCCTGGCTGAACTTGGTGGCTCCTGGGATTGTCTCCTGAGTACTGTGTTCTCCCAGTGAGCTACCCGGAGACCCTCAGCACCTAACTCAAGCTTGAAGATTCTCCTTCAGGTAGGTACCAGACGGGTCCACATCCACTCTGGGAAACCTGTAGGTTCAGCGTTGTTACTGCCTCAGGTTTAAGGACATAAATGGTCTTATTTGATTTAACATGCACATCTTGCACAGCTAAGCAAAGCAAACTCTTTAAATTCAAGTTCACAAGAAGATTTCTGTTGGCTTTAGTAGTCACTGGGTCAATCTTGTACAGAGCGATTTGAATGCAAATTTCAATCTTTCGGTTGCCAGACCCCGCAGAGAAAAAATACTGCAGAGAGACCCTTTACTGCTAACAAATGACGTCAGTCACCTCACGTTTGTGCGTAGCGCTAATGTTAAAGAAAATAGTTCTGTTAAACTGGTGTGTATTAAAAGCTGTTCTGTTAAAAGTTGTGTCCTGACTGTTGCTGAACGCAGGGGTTTAATGTCTGTGCCGCTGGAGTGGACAATTAGAACTACTCTGGGTTTTGTTTTCTTCTTTTTCTCTCGCTCTTTTTTTTCTTTTTTCTTTTTTTTTTTTTCCCTTCTGTTTCTTTTTTTCCTTTTAGTTTTGTAGTACTAAGCGAATTAACATCTCTGAAGTCTCGGGGTCTCAGGACAGGCTTTCAGGCGACACCGATTAGCACAGCCTCGCTGAATTAAACAGACTGAAACAATTCAGGCCATTGACAATCCACGGGGGCAGGGTGGGGAGAAACTGCAAATTAGGAAAAGAATAGAGGACACAATACCAGCACTGATGTCCTGGCACACTGTCTTTTATTCTGGGGATAGTTTACAAGCAATTCGTAACCTTTGGACTCCAGACAGTCTGTAGAACCAACAGGAGGAGGTTCAAGATTTGGTCTGAACTTTCCATCCAGCCCCAGCAGTGTCAATATTTGGAGGATGCACAGGAACTCATAAAGTCTCCATAAAATGGATGTTAGTGAAACAAAACAAAAAATCCCCGAAATTTGTATTCAAAAAGTCTTTTTAGACTTTGTCACTTTAAGCCAAGAAGGTATTAAGGAGATAAAAATGTATAACTTTGCTGTGCTTAAAAGAGGAGTTTCCCAGCAATAAATCTAACGCATTTTTGTTTAACAAATCTGGGGTTCAAAAGTTGCTTCTCATTCCACGTTCCTATATTCCGATTTGCTTCAAAAATTTTGATTTATAAGTTTAAACTTTTTGCAGTTAATAGAATAACTCCTAGAAATGGTGCAAGTGTGATTTTTCTGCCAAAGAAAAAAGTGACTGGAGAATTCACAAATCAAAATCACCTACGTTCCAGGCCCATGAATATTTCATTGATCCGTTTAAAACATGTTAATCTTTCTTTCATTCTGTATTATAAATCAATTCAGTTATCATATCAAACCATACTCTGTCAAGAGAAAATTATTTAAACAAAATAACAAATTAAGGTTTTGTTCTTTGATAGTAATTTTAAAAGACTAAATAAAAAAAAATACAGGTATGTATTTTATTTTGTGAATGAAAGATGCTTAAAATAATCATTATGTATGCCAGAGACTTTCATGTCATGCTAACTAGGAAATGACATTTACTATTAACTTCGTTGACAGAGCTTTTGTGCAACCAAAGTCAAATGAAGTATACTGTTAATAAATAACACAAAACTAGATGAAAAAGAGTTGTCTTTTAAGTCTCTCATCATTTTGTTTCTTGTCACATGTTTAATGCTCTAAGTCACAGGGAACTCAGTTGAATTAAATGTACTTACAGTGGTGCAAGGGTAACCTAAATGAAGAGGGAACTGAACGCCCAACAATATTTTATCTGGTCAAAAATACCTTCAATGCAACAAATTGTAAACTTCTGTCCTGAACAGAGGCTTCTATTCTAAGCAATAGATGCTATACACTTAAAAATCGATCACTTTAAAGAAAGCTAGCTTGGTTTTAGATGTGGATCACTTCTTTCATCAAGGGAGGAAAAATTAGTCTGAAAAAATAACCACAGAGACAATTTCTGATGTAATTAATGTATCTCCTACTAGTCAGGATCAGAAAAATGAAATACCAAGTTACTCTGCCCATAACTGTGAAAAAGTGAAACACGCTGGTTTTGCTCTAGATATGCTTTTAAAGCCTTCAGTGCTCAGTTCTGGATTTCTACGTGTAGGAACAAATAATTTGCTTATTCTCAAAAAAACCCCTGGTTTTTGTATTTCAAATGCATAGCGGGGAATTTGTATTTGCCATTAAAAAAACAAAAACAAAACTCCAAACAAACCCACACTAGTACAACTCATCCAGAACCAGTATTTTTTAAACAGTTCAGATTTAAGATACTAACTCAACCCATTTTATAAGCCAAGATGATTAATCAAGATGATCATACAATGCTATCATTGCAGGAACTGTGCTTGGGTGAGAGGTGTCTCACATACACAAAGTGTAGGTTTATGCCTCTATGAAATTTCAGAAAACAAGATTGTTACGCCACATGCCTAATAACAAGCAATTTCCACGAAGTTTTCAAAGCCCCCAGCATACAAGATCCACAGTTTTGACTCACCTTTTCTATTAAGTTTTGCCTTGTACAGAGAGCTCAAAGTTTCAGCACTATCTTGCCCCTTCATTCTCCATACAGAGTATCTCCACACTGTAACCTCCTGCGTAAAGCATGATCTTGCCTGTTTCTCTCCCCTTTCTCAAAGCATTAGCACAAAGTTACGCCAGCTATCCTGAGAAGCTTTACACTGCGTCAAGCACCTGTTCCAACCACAGTCAGTTAAAAAATCAAAATAACAGCTGAGTTGAGGTCAGCCACCCTACACACTTCAGAACATACTCAGAGACCCTACTACCCTCATCCCTCCTGTCTTGATTTGAAAACAGCAACTCTAGTAACGTGATGCCTTCCTTCCTTTCCCTGTTTGAGCAGGCAGTGAAAGCCCTCCTGCTGTCTTCTACTCCTAGGTATAAAGCTTTAGTCTCCAACCAGAAGCAGGTTGTCTGCAGAAGTAAGACAACTCATCCCACACTGAGAGCGTTTGTTTAAGGAACACAGATTCAGCAGAGCCAGTTAACCATTAGCTAGCACCCATACAGGTCATATTACACTCACTGTGCATACTTGCTGAGGTATCCTTAGATGAAATTTAATTGAAGGCAAGCACTTGGGTCAATCAGTCTTCTCTGAGCATCACTACAGGGTAACACCAACACAGAACATCATGATGAACACTGAACCAGCTCCAGGCACAAATTCCATGTTTGTAGAAAAGATGGTTGTCAAATACCACACTTAAACCACTCAAATGTTTATTGCCAATACCAAAAACTGCTCAGAAGGTATTCACAGGCACTAAAAACTCATACTAGATGTTTGCAGACTTAACAGACATCCCTAAAACTGGACCATGCAAACATTCCCCTACATTCATCCATAACCTGCTCAACTCTACAGGCTGAAAACAGAAGCTATCTTCCTAAAAAATAATGGAAAGTTACCACACTTCTTCAAATATTTTTTTCCTAGAGTCTCACAAGTTAATTACTCTGGTCAGAAAACTACTTAGTGCTGCCATTATTTTGTATCAACCAAAATCTTGACAAAAACTTCAGCTGCAACAATACTGTATCATGTCACATGAATAATTTCGTCAAGCCTAAAGCACAGGATTTATTATTATGGACTTTCATTGCAAAACCTTCTAGAAAGCACAAGCAAGAGCACTGTGCCAGGCATCACGACAACATGCAGAAAGAAACCTCACCAGCTCAAAGAGTTTGAAAGAAGGGAAGTGGCATTACCTTCACTCCACAGGACAGAGAGCGTGTTGAGGCTTAGAAAGATTAAGCCCCTTCTCCTGTAACTTCAGACTTAGCATGGCAGCTATTAACATTACAGAACTTTTTATGCATGCCAGGGCTCACCAGGATCAGGACTGAAGCACAAAGGAATGTCAGTCTCCAGTAATTTAGCCTGAAACAGACATAGGAACAGAACGCACATCTCTCCTATGTCTTACCCAGGATTTTAACAACCCCAGCTTTACCCCCTTTTTACACCTATACACCCCTTTTCTTGTGACAGTTGGTGCTACCACGTTCCTGGTTTATATTAATTCAAGATCCAAATCTAGTGTGTAGCTTTTCAATCTTCGTAGCACAAATAAGATTAATTTTTAATTTTAAGGCCCTGATTCAGCAAAACATTCAACTACATGCTTAATTCTATCCCTATTCAGTAAAGTACTTAAGTATTTGCTTAATTCTCATTTACTCTGCTGAGACTTGAACATGTGCTTAAAGATAAGCCTCTTCTTAAGTACTTTGCTGAACTAGGGCCTAAACTGTGACCTAGGAGCCAGGAAGAAAAGAAAAAAATAGATCAATAATGTCCAGTGTTATATCCTCAAAATATTAGGTTAGCTGACTGCAAAAGACGAAGAAAAAATAAAAATCACTTTGATTCAAGTAGTACATACAGCTAGTACAGCTGTTGCATTAGAAGAAACAAATTTTACAAAATCTTACTAAAGCATATATCTTCAAAAATTCCTTCTTGTTGCCCATTTATATCTACAAATATGCCTTACAGCAAAGTGTTGAACCTACCACTCAGTCTCAGTTCCATGACTGGAACCTTGAAGTTTTTCAAGCTAGGTACCTGCTGATTAGGAAAGAAAAGAAAATTTAGAGCAGAATCCAATTTAATAAGTACAGTTGAATAGAATTTAGTTTTTGCGTTATCTTAAGAGATAATTAATGGAGAAATTGGGAAGATGCAAGGGAAGGACTCCATAGTAAAAGCAACAAGAAGGAAAAAAGATAGACTCTGATACTCCACTAGGAGAACTGCCGGAGTTTAGTCACCATCAAGAGAAACCATGTTTATTACGCTGTGTAATACATTTTCTTGCTAAAAGGTCTCATCATGGGTGGGATCCTTGGGCCAGTGTGGAGATAATACAAGATCAAGATCAAAGAAGCCCTTGGCAGGTAGGGAAAAATGTATCTAAACATCTAAGTTTAGGCTTAGATAGCAGAGAAGGCAAAATATTATTACCATTTTATTTAAAAAAAAAGAAGACAAATATATTGGCTAGTGGCTTATTTCTATCTGTCCTATCCTTAGCACCATGAATCATTCCACAAAGCATGTTCGTACAGCTGTAAGATCCTCAACTAACCAAACATACTCCTTTTACTGCAGGCTCACTGTTCAAATTAAATCTACCTTGCCTGTTTCAAGGATATTGGTATCAATTCAACTGACATGGCCAGAAAGTACTGGGAAGGTGTAAGTCAGGAAGAGCATCTGCAGATGGAACTTACATCCTATTTCTTCCAACAATCTATCATTTCCTGGCAAAAAGTCTGGTGAAGCCCAAGTACTTAAACCAGATACGTGCTTCTAAACTGTAGAAAGATGCTTTCATTAGGTTTGTGCCCACGCAAATGGAACTCAATGCTCCAGATGAGTTCCACCCTTGGAGAAACTGATCCATTGGCATTTTGCCAGGAGAACAGTCCCTCTCACAAATAAAGACCAAATACGTGTCACTGACAGGTCTTCTGTTGGCAAGTCTTTCATGTCAGCTGCTGCTGCTGCTCTTCCTTCAGGAACTGCATTTCCTCTGCAGTTGGAGTCCCTGTTTTCATCTACCTTTTGATTTCTAGCTAACAGGAATGCTATTTAATCTTTACAATTCCTAACTTACACATATGCTTAGCTTCACGTACTGTGAATGGTTCCACCAAAGCCTGAATTATGGCACATAAAGCTAAAACATATGCCTAAGCGCCTGCAGGATTGGGGCCTGAAAAATGGAGTATTTACTAGCTATTACCCTTTTGATGGATCCATCCCACTATAACGATGGATAAAAGTGTTTATTAAAATCTTTGAAGATGAGAGGTATTCCGTAAGTACATGTGTGGGGTAGGGGAAGTGGAAAGACCTAGAGACACAGATTGCACTGGCTGCCCTGATGTTTGCCATAGAAACCACACATCATTATTAGCAGCTGCAGGATTAAGAAGCTTATGTGGTTGAGGTAGTTCCTCATATTTTGGACAAGCACAGCCAGATAGCAGAGGGTGCAGTTTCTCGGCTCCCACCTCAGTTCAGTCCGGAAAAGGAAGATGCCTCATGTGGACACACCACTCCTTGGAAGGCTCTGCTGCAGCAACACCCATGCTCAGCATTACAATGCACAGTCACCCCTCTCACCATGGCCTCCCTCTCCTACCCATGGCCAACGGCGAAGACAGAGGATGGTGAAGGGATGAGAAATGTCTAATCTGTATTCCCGTTATCAGGAGGGTAGGGAAGGTCACCCGGTGCTCCGCTTTGGTCATGCGCAGGACCAGGTACCTGCTGTCCCCTCCTGAGCTGCCAGGGCTGTGGAAGTGTAAAATATTTCCTAACAAAAAGAAACTGGATCACTTGCCTGGGGGAGCCATAACATTTATTCTGATGACAGTGAAAGACTGCTTTGATCCCCACAGCAGCCACACATCTCTGATTGCAAGCAGCAAGCCCACCTCAACACACTCACAATGCATGTACCAGCCTCCTTCCTCCCGCCAGGCTGGATGTCAGGCTAATCAGTTTGATCTGACAGATTTTAATTAAATTAATTAAGATCTTTCTGAATGGACTTGATTAGTGTTCCACAGAGGCATCCCCCATGAAAAGGAACACTGTCAGGAAAAGCACTAATGTTTTCTCCTCTCATAATGAGAAGTTTCTTGGGTTGTTATTGGATTTTTTACACTATTAATAAAAGCACTTTATAAACGCATAGCATATGATGGGTTTTGACACCCTGTTATATTAAATTAACGATAGTCTTCTACACACAAAGAAAAGATTTTCATGTCCTCCTTCAACCAATTTTGTTACTGCCAAATCTAGCATTTCAAATAAGATGACTTAATCTGATTTAAACAGAAATATGCAAAATTGAGAGACAAAACAATCCTGATCACTTCCAATCAATCTTCACAGAGCAGATTCTTGTACAAATATTGGAAACTCAGCATGTGCAGAAAGGAGATGTTGCGAACACTATGAGAGGCCACCTTGTTCCCTGCACTGGCTTGTGCAAGAACCAAGACCATTTTTGTTCCACCAAACTTGGCTAAGATTGTATTGGCATCATTTTCAAAGGGTTCTGTACAGACAAACCCCCTTTTTATCCATACAGATGCACCAGCATGACCGAGGTAGAAGGCATCACCTTGCTCTCCACGCCACATCTGTGATCTGCTTGTCTGGGATCTGCAAAAGCTCTGGGGCTGGAAATCCCCTGGTATTGGTAAATGACAAGTGGCCACAGTCACGATGTCCACAGGAGACATCCCACCAGCCAAGACAGGCACAGCCAAGTAGCAGGTCCTGCAGCTAGTAATGACCTCTGCTGTTTCACAGGCAGTCAAAAGGACTCGTGCTGCAGAAGCCTATTAAAAAGTGACATGGAATCCCAAGTTCACCAATAGAAAAGCTCATTGTACTCTACTTATAGTAAAGGCATCCTTGACTAGATGATAATCATTAAAATGCAGCTAATTCCTCCCACTAGTTTAAATTAAATGTACTTTGAAAAATAAACTCACCTCTAAATATTTTTTTAATTTTCCCTTGTATAGCAGGCAGAAAGCGGACTTCTCTAGCCACTTTTTTTTATCTCCCATTTCTCTCCACTTTGTAGGTTTAGTTTAATAGCAAATGAAGCTTCCCAATAATTGCAAAGTATTTTGAATTCAACATGAGAGGAAGTAGCAGTGATCTTGTTGTGACTGAAAGGAGCTCAGATACTGAAAAAAACACTACTTCATCCACCAACACTTCCTTTTTCCCTGAAGCCGGAGTGGTCATTCAAAGTACTTTATCTGGAAGGGTCAAATGATGGTGAGTCCTATGGATTTTTTTTCTGAGAAAGGTTGAACAGGGGAAGGGAACTCTGAGGTGGGAAGATAATGTATTTGGAATGGAAGTCGAAATAAAGGAGAGATAAAACCAACACTATGAAAAGGACAGAAAAAGGAGGCAAAAAGATTGAAGGCATAAGCTAGAGAGAGAAGATTAAGACACAAGGTACTCTGAGAGACAAACTGAATGAGATAAAACAAGAGATAAGGCTGATGTCCTTCAAAGAAAGAAAAGATCCTGAAAAAGAGAAAATAGTGTTAACAGGAAATTATCTTATAGAATAAGAAAGAGGGAAGCAGAAAAAGAAAGGATCATTTTAATTTCTAATCCATGACTACTCTTTGTTTTTATTTATTTTTCATTTTTTCAACATGTCTGTTACGCTATACATGTCACAAGAAAAGCTTGTGTTCTGACAAGTCAGCCCCCTACTACAGCGTTTCAACAAACAAATGCTATTCCAGCTTATCTGCTGGTTAGTCTGAATCCAGCAGACCCAAATGCATTTTCTGGTGTTATTTTGATTAGTCTCATGGCTTTCTGAAGTTCAAATTCATTTATTCTGAGCGTGAGCCAATAACTAAAGTCTTCTCATTGTACTGAGATTAGACTCACGTGTCAATGTACAAATTCCATTCTCAAAAACATACCTGGTTGCAGCATCTGTTGCTGTTTTATTCTTATGACCACACTCAGACAAGAAATAGAAATTGGCTAGAGCGTAATTCTGTCAAGCAATTTCAACAGAAACATCTATTTTGAGACATTTTGGGCTGTTTTACAAATGCTTCAAGGAAAAAACACAGATAAACAAAGAGGCATAGATTTGCCTTTGCCAGAAACAGAAAAAAAGGGTTTTCCTTAATAAATTATATAAAGAAAGATAGGTTGCAATAAAAAAGACACAACCAGGAAGAAAAAAGGATTCAGTGTGACTGACCTTCAAGTTCCCTCTGCTCTTTCATTAACTGTCCACTGAGGTGATCCCTGGCCAAATACGGGCAATTCAGAGCCTGTCATAGAATTACAAGATGAATTAGGGACTGCTGCCACAAATTTACAGCTACCAAGGCCTCTGCTGATTACTTTTTCCCAGACTTGAAAGTAATTTCACTGGAAACACTCTTAACGTGGCCCCAAGATCAGCATCACGACAAATGAGGAACCGGAATAACACTTTTCCCTTCCAATTATTAGGTGATTCTTTTCTTCACTGTGATTTGTACACAAATAGACATAATTTAAGCCAGTGTGACATGAAAGTGCCAGCTCTAATATAGATTGTTTGCTTTCTGAAAAACTTCCCAGAGAAACCTGAGTTTTCAATTCCCTTGAGAAAAGGTGACTCCTGTATTTTTTTCTTTAACTTCTGACTTGCAGAGATTATTAAATAACTACAATTATCAGCCTGAACAATTACTGACTCACTGCACAATCAATTGGAAAGCTAATGCAGTAGAAACTGTACACAGATAGCTCACTACAGGTGAGTAACTTCACATGCATGAGTAGTGTCACTGCACTCGGTGGCATAACTCATGTGCATAACTATTTGCAAAATCGGGGCCTCAGATTGTAAACTCACTGAAGCAGAAACCAGATCTTATCTGCCTGTAAAGCACCTGGCAGTGCACCTATCTTTGCCACTACATAAATTAATTATCATTAGCATCTGAATTTTGTCAGCTCCAGCATTCTCCTCCAACCTCAAACACTGAATTTCTTGTCAGAGAAGTGCTGGTGCACAGTAGATGATAATAGTATGTATGTGAATACTTGACTATTCTGGCATTTAATGTAGAGCTATTTAAAAAATTTCAATACAAGATGAACACGTGTAAGGCATCTGAAAAAGCTTCTAAGGTCCGAGACCTGGGTGAGGTAAGGGAAAACTTTAAAGGTAAAAAACATACTGAATTGAAATCTTGAAATGCTTTGACCTTTAAACGGAACCTTCCTCCTCTCCTGAGGTTTAAGATAAGTTCAGCAAACAAAATTTCACCCTAGGCTTGACACATAATCTGCTAAATTACTGAAGAAATAAACAAACACTTTTTCCTTTAAAAAAATTCAACATAATTTCAAAAGAAAGATAGACACCAATTTTTTTAACTACTGCTGATAGTTTCTACATACAAGCCTACCTGCAGTGTAAAGTCTTTAGATTTTAAGAGGAAATACATACTTAAAAGACAGAAACAGTTGTGAAATAGCACCTTGAAGATAAGGAACTCCGGACAAGATGACTTTTGGTCATCTGAAGAAAAGAATAGTCATCTTCCTTAATCATTTCAGACTGATTGCTTCAGTTTGGTAATCTCACATTTCAATAGGTTTTTACTGCTGAACCTACAGAAACAGGGAGGGGGACAGGAGGGGATGGGAGAGGACAGGACTGGAAGTGCCGGTCAGTTCACTCAACCCTTCCACTGGCTAAAAACCCCAAACAAACCAAAAACACCTTACAGAAACCAATCCTAACTACGAACTACTAAGTCAAAATGGAAAAAAAACCCCCCAAAGTCAGTCTAGTGCTATGCAGTTCTTTTTCTCCGTGGCAAAAAACCTGAAGGGAGCGTTTTTGTGTTTGATGGTTTCCTGTTGAGTAAATCTTATGCAAGACAGCAGCTGGCTTTGATGCATGTATGGGTATTCAGTGCCGCTCTTTCTCCTCTGCTTTCTCTTTTGACTTTCTAGTCTTTACTAGTGGACTATTTAGCTCCTTCAACAGCACAAAATACTCCAGTGAACAGCGAAAGCTACTGCATGTTCATCAAACCAAAACTAAACTGAAACTGAGAAAAACAAACAAAACCAATAAAAAATATGCAAGGATTAAACTCTTCACTCATTTGTTTAGGCAAGACAGAAATCCAATCTTATGAATCCTATGTCAGCAAATACATTATAACTGTAGTCACAAAGACTCTGCTTAACTTACATATTATACAAAAAATACTGTCTCATTAAAATGAAAAAAAGAAGTGCATTATTTTTTACTCTGGTCTGAGATCTGCTTGGGTATGTATAGGCACAAGAATCCTTTACCTGCTACCTTATGGCACCACTATTTAAAAGCTGTTTTTCTTTTATTGTCCCAAAAATCACAAAAGCTCCACAAGTCAGTTTCTGGTAACACACATTTCCTCGAATTCTTAGGTGGGTCCATAAAAAAACACCTTGAAGAAATTTCAGCATTTTTGCAGGAGTGTGATGCCAAATCCTACCACATAGAGCAGTACTTTAGTGAAAGAAAGAAGCATGTTTTTCATGTTGATGACAAAAAGAGAAGGAATACCAAATTAAATCTGTCACAAAATGAATTACAGAAACAACAGTGTATGATTAAAACACGAACAATGACAATGAAATCTAATCTGTTCTGAATCTTTACCTCTTTCCCTGCTTGTGTTGTGTGATAGCAAACTGAATACACTCATGATATCTCATCCCAGAGAAAAGTCTCTCCTCACACAACATACACCACTTTGCATCTAATAATTATGTACGTTTGAAAAAAAAAAAAGAAAAAAAAGGATTTATCTCGGAAGAGTGACAGAAAGTACAGCTGATAACTTAGACTACAAAAGCACTTCCTTAAACTGTGCATCATCTTGAAGGCTTCACCCACCTCAAGAAGCCATCCTTGGTGGCAGCTACTTACACAGCTCTTTCTTCACGTGGAAAACACTAAGTGGAAACTTCACCTTGGATATAGGTCAGGGCATCAAGTATAGTCTGCTGGTCAGTGCCTAGGGCAGGCGTGAACAAGGGCCGGCTGGCCGCTTTCACACTGAGACCTGCGCCAACAGTTCAGAGTCTTTATGAAGTGAGAAAGTAGAGCAGAAGCTCAGAGAGTACATCTTTTAAGCAGGATATTTAGGAGCCTCTGCAATCCTTTTACCAGACACACAAATGCAACCTCGGCTGCCTGCTGCTTTTTTTTTTCCCCCTCTCCACTCTAAAAATACTAACCCTTCTTCTGAACTAGTTGGAAGTGACTTGCGAAGGGGTGGAGTAAGGGAAATCAGTGCACAAGTCACCTTTCAGCCACCTATGACATCAGCCTGCTGCCCTGATTCCTTCATTAATACCTTTGAGCTGAAAACAATGGGCCTACCATTAAGCACCACACAGTTCGAGATAAGAAAGCCCTAAGCAGATAATAATCGGTGCATTTAGCTGGATTTCAAACATTCAGCTGCTTAATCATTTCTTCCTCACTGCATGCTACCCAAACACACGGGGAATGCTTTGGACGCCTTGGGCTAAGGAAGAAGGAGCTGGGGTGTGGGGAAGAGGAGGGAGAGAACGGAGCTACAGGATGGGGATTGGGGGGGAGAGGGGGATTTCATTGGCAATCCTCTCCCTGGGAAATGAAAACATTTCTTAATTGCCATTAGGGAAATAGGTTAAATACAGGCTTGGTAAGCTGCTAAGGGCCGGCTAACAGATTAGAGGGGATGGCTGTTGAAGTATACTCATTTCCATTATATGACAGAGCAGGGAATTTTTATTTTCTTAATAGTCTTCAGAGACTGTTCCTGTCAGGCACTGGGTGTGAGACTGCTAGTTAGATTTTAACTAGTCACCTTCCAGCTGATGAAATGAGGCCCAGTTCCGTGGCCCTGAAGTGACTGCTTTCCTGTTTCATCCAAGGAAACAGAAACTGCAGGACATGCTGACGGGGAAGGTATTGTAACACCTGCCGGCTTTGCTCACACAAAATAACAATGAGTAATCGCAGAATCAGAGAAACTAAAGGCATGATGCAGCATACCTGTCACACAGGAGGAGGGGTAAAAAACACCTCAGGATCCCCAAACATTGCACAGACTCACAAGCTGAGCTCAGGCTTAACAGCAGTCCTGCCAGGGCTGAGCAACTCCTCACCTCTGAAACCTTGGGGCCCACGTTGGGAAGAGTGTGAGCAACTGAAAAATCTCAGATGCCACTGCCTGACTGCGAAGATCCTCAAAGCCCTCTCCTTCCCCCCACGTTCTGCCAAGGCACCTCCTTCTGGAGGGTGCCCTTCCTCCTCTCTTGTAAGTTCCTCAAAAGCCCCATCTCTAGCTTACAATGAGGATGATAAAGTTTTTAGCAAACTGAGGGGGAGCAAATGGAAATCAAGTTTTCTTGTAAATGGGCACAGCCTTTACTCATCCACAAAACTAAAAAGCAGCTACAAGCAGTACACACAACAAAGCTGAGACACCATCCTGTAATCCTTCGTCATGCAAAACTCCCTGGGGCATGAGTGGGAGTTTTATCTGAGTAAGGTCTGAGTTTTTTTTTTAAGGAAAGTCTTTGTTCTGGGGCTCCCTGAAGCCAATATACCGAACTATTCAAACGACCATGGATTGGCAGGTGAAGTCGACAGGGGGTCATTTGAAGAACAAGTTTCTGGCAGCAATGCTGGTTTAAAGCAGTTGCTGCCACCTCCCTCTTTCTACCTGCTGACATATTTACCTTCCCCCACCTCGGTCTTCTCCAGTGATAAAGACACGAAGATTTGTACAGCTGTGAGCAAAATGGACCAAGGAACTACTCTGGCTGTAAACTACCCTGTCTGGGAACTCTTCCACAAGTTTTAACTCACGCTTATAAACAATTCCGAGGCAGGGAACACTATGGCCATGATTTAATAAACAAGCAGCAGGGACAAACAGGCTACAGACATGGCTGCAACCATTCTGTGTCACTGCAGACTAGTCACCCACGAGGGCCTATGTCACACGTACCAGCACCACTCAGACTCCTTTACAGGGCTGCATCCAAGTCACCTACCAGTAACAACACCTGGTCCATCTTTAACACCCCAGCAGTGCCCAAGTATTGTCCAAAAGAATGCTAGATGAGTCAGGCTACAGCTGCTAGCAACCCTCCCCAGCAGTGCAGTGTAGATATCCAGCACCTAAGGCTCCTGTGCCCAGTAAGCACAATCAGTCTCTGAGCTGCTGGGCTAGTGATTGTTAAAGGTGTTTTGTCTCCTCAAGGAAAAAAGAACAGCCTAGAGTGATCTCCATGACATTTGATCTTTTGACATATCCACTGTGTATCCATCTGCACCATCAGACATCTCTACACACTTTAAAGTCTGGTGCTAAGTGTCAGTTCCATCTATCTGACTAAATGTAAACTTCTCTGTTGCTGGTGTCTGAAAGAGATTGATAAATATGTTGTAACTGTTGGCTGGTTGTCTCCACGGACGGTAAAGGAAGCTCTGAGAGAACTGACTCAAACTCTGGCATGTGAAGATGGGTGAAAAACACGCCACCCCTGCTTCCTGCCCAGAATCATGCTGGAGGCAAAGCCCAGCCATGAAATTTATTTTGGATGTTCTCTCTTCCAAGTCAATGTGCTTACCACAAGATGAGACCCAAAGCACACTAACCTAGGTGTACAGACTGTGGAACAGCAACCACTTTGGTAACAAATGGTATTGAAGGGCATTTGCTCAGCTGTGCTGCTATCACAGATTCAGCCAGCAAGGGCAGAAAGCCCATTCATTTACATAGCACTAGCCTGTGTGTTTCACTTCGCTGGTAACTCTATGGACCTCATTTGCATGGAGTGTATTTCCCAGGAACACACTGGATCTTGATCTGATGTCAATAAGAAATGGATAAGTTCAGCATCTCCCTTGGTTCTTGCTTCCCTTTATCAGCTCTCATTCAGAAGCGTTTGGCTCATACATAGAAATTATCTGTGAATTAAATTAAACCCTGAGCTGGGTATTCTTCCCAGATGATCCAAGAATTGATAGGAATACATACACCGGGGCAATCAGGGAACTATGGATATAGTATGGTTGTTCTAAAGAGCCTGGGACAGATCCTTCGCATCTGCTGGTCATTTCAGGTCAGAAGTTTGTGTGCGTGGTTTTCCTGTGGCCACGTATTTAGTCACAGCCAATCTAAACCAGCCACAGCAGTGCCCAAAAGACAACGGAATAAGGAAAGTACGTTTTTCTGTGGTGGCTGCACACAGTATCCTTAGGAACTGAATGCAGCCACTCTGGCTGGGTGTAAGAAACACTGGTTTAGGTCCATGGAAATCAGTGGCAAGTTGAGAACGTGCCTTTTGTATGAAATTCTATAATAACACTGAAATCTCTTTCTTAAAGAAGTTTTCATTTATGCTGTGGTAGAGAGAGAACAGTGGGGAAATAACAGAGGAGTCTACTGTTACCCCAGACTGCCAAGACTTTTTTTTCAACATAAGTACAGTTCAAGATGGGCAGCCTTTATTTACATTTGGACACGCAAGGTAAGACTTACATGCAAGTGTAAGCCTTTCCAAACACATGACCATGCTATGGTGCAACCCTTCTTAGCAAACAGCATACATTTGTTTGTGTTCAAGACCATCTGAGTGCCTCTGAAAGGTACAATCCTTCTTCCCAATGAAGAAAAAAGATGCTGTCTTAAGTGTCATAGAAAGTCAGCTAATGTGGTTTATTCCTGTCATTAAGGAAAGCAGAGGTACTGTTTTGAAGTACCAGTACAGTAGAGAAGTAGTGGATACACTGTGCTTAACATAAAGTGCTTTTCTTTACAACCTAAGTAGCATACAGGTAATTTGTCTCTTTCTGCAAGTTATGGCAAGTCCAATGTCTCTGAACTCTGCCTTTGGTTTAAGGCACTCGAATTCTCATTCCATAAACCCTCTAGCATGCACATTCCTGTAATACAACAAATTCCTTTTCCCTGCTTGTTGCATAGGCATTTATATGACATGTAAATATAGAAATAATGTATCTATATTCATTAATAGTCTCCAGAATAATATCATGACATCAGAGGGTTACCCTTCGATGGCATAAAATTAATGGGGTCAGTGGAAGAAGCAGCTTTGTGGTAAGCATGGAAACCATTGCTGCAAACACCCCTGATTCCTAAATATAAATAACTGCAGATTATTTTTTCCCAAGTTATTATTTACATTTTTTTTCCATCTCACACATCTAAAGAGAACATCTCTATTACAATATCATATTCTACAAGAAGGAAAATTAACCTCATCAGCAGTTCTGGAATCCACCACGTTATTAATTGCATCTCAAACCACATTTGGCAAACCAAAAACGCTTTGAGGAATCCTGGACAAGTAGTTGGACAGAAGTCTACTTATAATTACATAAAAATGTTGTGCTGGGAAATGAGTTGCTTGTGAATTAACTGTTAAGGACAGACCATTTTTCATCAAAATGTTACTTGCATCCAGTCCTTTACACTAAAGGAAAATGAGGAACAAATGTTCCATATTCCACAATAGGTGAAAATCATCTCAACTACACTAGAGCAGCTCCACTGCAGCCCAGTACAGACTCAATAGCAAGAAACTGTAACTAGATGAAGTCAAAGAGAAATAAATTTTAAAGATTAAATTTTATTTTAAATAAATTAAAAAGTGAACAACCTGACACAGGAGGTTGTCTGCATTACTTAATGCCTTTAAAACAAGATTAAATGGCTTCCTAAAAATAAGCTTCAGCACGTTCATTTAGGACATGACAACTGTGCAGGAATTACTGGGTGAGTTTCTATTAGTAATGTTCTGCTGAAGATAAAATCACGTGATCGTAACAAATTTAGACTTTAAATTATATAAACATGGAGAATGTGACCCACCAATACTTATCATGTGACAAAAGAACTCTCAACTATTAACTAGAAAAGGAAAACTAGCTTTAAAGATTATTAACAGAGTTTTTCATTATTCAAGTACAATTTTTTTTCTGCTGTCATGCTCCTATCCCCCCTTTTATTCAGAACACTAATACACAAGCCTATTTCAAGATGAGACCAAATTAATGTGGGGCTGACTTTGTGCATGAAAGGAAAACAAGCTGGAGTTCCTATAAACCTTTCAAACTTTCATTCCACCTCCTTCCCAGTTTGCACGGAGGAGTCTATTTTACAACTTTATCCATGTAATGATCCTGCAGACTGCTTCTTCATGCCAGAATTTCTCTTTGAAGTTTGCTCTCCCATTAGTGTTTCAGTGTAGGTATTCAAACTGATGGCGCAAGCACAGCAGAACTCCAGAACTGTCCATGTTCCATCAAATACAGTTGTTTCATGTTGCTCGTGATTTACAGTCTTAATTAGTGCTCAAAAGAAGAAGAGCACATCTTGGTGGAGCATCCCCCTTCCACACACACGCACACCCCTCCTCCCTTTTTTTTTTTCCCCTTTTTTTTCGGTACAAACCAGTGCTCTCAGGGTTTTGTTGGACATTGTGCAGGATGGCTTTGCCAAGTAGAATGGAACACACTTAATACTTTTCCTTTATAACCTTTGCAATAAATCAGCTACCACTCCACTTACACGAGAACGGCCATTAGTGTCCTGTCCCCTCCCCCAGGCACTTCCCGAATTTTAAACAAAGTAGGAATAAACTGAAGCTGAGCAGAGCCAGCGAGCCCAGTAAATCAGTTTAATGAGAACTGAATCAATCGTATGAAGTCCACTACTGAACAAATAAGGTGGACAGGAGAGGCTGAGCTTTCCATAGAGGTACTGGGGATGGGGAAGCGGGGAAGCAGGAAAGCAGGGCTCACATACTTCATCTTCAGCAGTGACGCATGTCTGTTGTGAACACTCTGTTCTTTAAAATCACATTTGCCGCAGCTTGCTGCTGAACTCCTTGTTTAGATTTGGCTGTTTCCTCTCCTGTTTGTGGTTTAGCTCCTCCATGTTTTCCCACAGAAGTGGAGTTTTCTGTTTACCCATTTTCACCACTTATCTGCTCTGAGATTCACTTTGACTCTCTTTTTATCCTTCTCAGGTCTTCCCTATTTCCACATTTACTGTAAGTGAACACATCTACACACAAACACACACAAATATATGTGTATATATACCCCCAATACTGTTCCATTACAAAGTCAGAAAGCGAATATTTATGTATTTTCAGGAATACAGGGTATTAAAGAAACCACAAACTTTTGTGTATGACAACATGTAGACTCTGGACATTCAGCTTTAAAAGGGCCTTGCCACCCACCTACCAAAAAAATTTAAAAAAACAAGCCAAAATCAACCAAGCCAAACCAAAGCAAAGCACAGTGCTTCAAATGTTTTTTTCAAACCAGAGACAGTAACTTGCACAAGTGGGGCCAAGTATGGATTTTCTCAGTCAAAGGGGACTAGGAGGCTTTTTACTTCGCATACATCAGTCCCCATCTTGGGGACTCAGTCTCATGCACTCAGGAAAAGGAGCTGTTAAAATGTATTAATGAGCAAAATCAGGAGCTAGTATGTCCCCTTTTGCACAGGGCTGAGCTACTGTCCTGCTCCAGCTACAAAAACTGATGGATGAAGGATCATTCAGATCACCTCTGTGTGTCTTCCTCAGGACTGCCAAACCTCCTTCAGCTGGGACTCAGTAAGACAACCTCATCCCATCCCAGATATCCCAACCCCAGCTATAACTCTTTTCTCCTTGAAACAGTCCTCCCTTTTCAAAATTAAGGGCAGAAATATGGATCACATTTTCTCTTCTGTCTTCTTACTTCCTCCAGAATGAGCAAGCAGAGCCCATTTGTGAGATCCTGCTATCACGAGTCCCAAAGTTTGGACCAAGATAGGAACCTTTAGAGCACATTTGTGACTGTCGTCCTGTTTCCAGAACATTCGTGTCTTCACTGTGAGTCTAAAAGTAGAGTGCAATTTGATTCATCACTCTGAAACACTTCAAGATGATACAGCCATCCTTTTAATCCCAGCAGGTCAGTCAGTGAAGTCCACTAGAGCATCCAATGCTTCTACTCTGCCAGTGCATCAATTTCTCAGATGCACTATTGCCCATGAAATATTTGAGTATCTGTTCAATTTCCAGTCTTGGCAACAGGAAAACCTATTACCACTGTCACCCCTGCACCATCTGCATGGCTTCTGGGAAAAGCCAACTAATTAACACTGCTAATTAGAGAGACAGACAGGGCCACTTTGCACCCTCTTGCCTCCTACTTTCTCCTTTCCCAGTACAAAGGAGAGAAGAGGACACACCCGGAGCTGCCAATGTGACCTCGGAAATGAGGACTCTGCCACTGCAGGCACAGGAGATACCATTCTGTACAGTTAAGGATAGCAGGTGCTCCTTAGGTGTTTATGAGCACAATATTTAAGGATGTTAAGATGGTATGTATCAGCAGAGGTGAGGAACAGAGTGTATTTACTAGAATAAGTTTGGAAAACCTGCTTATCTACCATCAGCTTGTACTTCATGCAAGACCAGTGCTGTGAGCTCTTTGGAACTCAGCTGTGAATATTACAAGATAGGCTTTTTAAAAAGCCTTTATTTTAAAAAATTGTGATTTTGTGGGAATATCAGCTGTCGTGAAAGAAAGAAATTAAGTGTCTAGTCTTGGTGACAAAGAAAACCCTGAAACTGAAACCTGTTAGCACCAAGCCCAGAACTCAAAATACTATTTTCATAACCTGTGATTTTTAAGACAACTTCATGATCTGACTTACAATTCTTGAAAGCTTGAGTTTGATAATATTGCAAGTGATAATCTAAACCGCCCATATTCTCTGAACTGATTTAATTTTTTTCTTGGCTTTTTTGGTAGGTAAAATATTTTGTCATAATACCCTAAGACATAATGAACTCCTTTCTCCAACCTCTAGACCAGTGTTTTGCTCTCCACTGCATTTAGCAACTCGCTTCTAGTGAAGCCTGTGGTTTTCTGACAAAGCAAGTGCACTGTGTCTGCTGGTAACGGTAAAAAAAACCCAAACCCAAATGATAAAAAAATGAATTCAAAGCAAATGACACTAGCAAACATGCAGTTTCAAGCTTCTCCTATGCAAAAGCACATTGAAGAACTCAAGATATAGAACATTAATTAGGACTGTATTTGAATTTTTTTTTGAGTCCCTGCTGTTCTCTCTGTCTCTTCTTCTGTCTGATGGGTATTTAAACTACCTAGGATGACCTGTGGATTCAGATAATCAAAAGAACTGAGCAGTTAAGAAAAACAAACAAAAAAGGAAATGAAAAGGAAGTCCTTGGCACAGCTAATTCACTCTTCATTCTAAATGGTTACATATATCTCTAGTCTTTGTAAAAAGAGAGAAGAAAAGGTACTGCATTTAAAATACAACAATAAGAGTCATAAACTATAGTTTCAAAGAACTTGGAAAAAGAGGGAGATTTCACTGGAAGGTTGTTCTTTTCTTTCTACTCTTACCAAAACTTTGGAGGCATCAGGAAAACATGAACCCAAAAATTACTTATTGTAACAAACCATTGTTCTGGTCATAGCCACCAGTGGGTTAGTCAGATCCAAAGCCCTCTGTTGATTTCATGGCTTTGGATCCCGACCAATGTTTGTGCATTTCTTTCAAGGAACAGTTTTTCCAAATAAGCTGGGATTTTTTTGGAATTATTCCAAGGGCTACGTGACACTTTCAAGAGTTTATATTCATCCAAGTGACTTTGAGGAGCCAGTCCTCTGTTATTTTACATGGAAAAAGCCTGGCAGAGGATGGGAGGGAATGAAAAGCACTGTATGAATCCATCTAGGCATTTCTAGACCCTTCTTTGGAAAGTGTCCCTCAGATTTGATGTCACAGGCAAAGCAGGCAGCAGCACACCATCCCTTCCCTTCCTGTCAGCCTTTCCTGAGGAGCAACCACAACCTACTGAATGGTTACAGAGAGAGAATTAGTCTCACTGAGCTCCTGAGAGATTTTTAGGGCTGGGGACTTGGCTAGTGCTACATTTGCTTCATGTGTCCGGAGAGGGCCAGGTGGGAGTTTGCCTGCCACAGGGTGACTCCCAGGTGGGGTGAACCCAGCATCTTGCTGTCCTTTCTGCCTGCAGACCTGTGTAGGGAATGCCCACAGCATTAGGGGCATTGGTTTAGTGCAGCTATCCCGAACTACCACTGCAGCTCCCTGGGCACCGTACTTCTCCAGAGCTGCAAGTCATGCATTCCTCCAGCTGGCTTCTGGTGCCAAATTTTTCAGAAGTGCTGAATGTCTTAGACTGGAGTGGTCCTACAGTTGCCAGAGCTCGCGTGGTAGCTGAACAAGTCCTCAGCCAACACCAAGTCAGGAAGGGGAGGAAGAAAGGTGATGTAACATCCCCCAGTCTTTCACTTTCCCTGCGTGCTGAGAGTTTCAGAGCACGCACTCTGGGGCACGCTGTCTCTCAGCATTGAAAAATTTCATCTTCATCAGTATCTCTCTACTAGAAATAAAGGCCACCACATGCCTCACCATCCTCAGAAGAAATGTAAAGGGCTAAAGTCATTACATTTGCCTCCCCACAAAACAATCTGGTAACTGCTCTAAAGCATGAAGAAGCAAAAATTAAACAGACGTTCTCTCAGTCATGGGATGTAATTAGAGATATGGCTGAAGAACAGAAGTCCCACTCACTAGCTGCAAACACAATTTTTTTAGTGCTTGGAAACCCATGTGATATATTTAAAATAAATACCCAGCTACAAAAATAATGTTAATATTACAATTACGTGAAAAAATTCTTGGCAGACCTCTGGGATCTACCCAACTAACACTAGAACCAGAGTGCTTATAGATATATAATTAACACAGCTTGAAACAGTCAGTACAAATGTTGAACAGCCTGAAAATTTTAGTTTTACAGCAGTACTTCTGCCAGATGGAGTAATACCATGATTTGTTACAGAAGCAGCCTGATAGAATAGCAGTGAAGACACAACAATATCTTATTAATTAAAGCACTAACTTCTGCACTCCATTTTTCCTTCAGTGGACACAGAAAAGTATTCAGGTGGTCTTTATGCTCAGTATCCTGAGTTAGTTATGCGTTTAACCTCCACTGAAACCAAACTGTTTTGCCAGTATGTGAGGGACTATATTTTGACTCTTTAGCAGCTTTTTATAGTATTCACTTAACAAAGTTTCTGCCAAAAAGCCAGGCCAAAAAGTCCCACTGCACATACAGCTAGCTAGATCTGCCACATTCACATTAGCTACTCCAAGCAGAAAATAGTGTGTTCATAAAAAAACTAAAAGTGTCTTGATTCAACAAAAGCTGTTGCATAGACCTGCTCTTATTCACTTTGCGATTTTGACTGCCTCTTGCAAGCACTACTGTGAATACTCAAGAGCACTTTTTCAAATGAAAGAAAATCTGAGCATCTAGTGTCGGCAAGACTTGTAAAGTCCATACATGTTTACACTTGGCATCAGATTACACACATTTGACTTCTTGATTTACTGAGCACACTTGTGTTTTCCCTTCTTTTGTCAGGAATAAAATACAGCTATTCTTAAGAGAAGTCTTTGTTTTTAAAAAGACCTAATTTGTACTGTATGTTAGGAGAGTTCACTTTGCGCCCCACCCAGAGAGAAGCCTGATCCAAATAGCAGGGGAAAAAATAAAAACTCAGAAGAGGTTAATTTGGGTAATGGCAATGTCTGTTTGCAAGATGTAAAAAAAGAGAAAGACAGAGAAAGAGGACAGACAGTGAAGTCCTTGGACAGGTTTGGGGTTTTTTTGCTGCATCACAAAAGCAATTCTGCTGAAATCTTACTCGGAACATCGCCTGAGTAAAAAAGAGAAACAGTTCTTAAATTATTTTGTACTTTCCATGTAGAGGAACAGTCAGAACTGTATGGGGTTTTACGCCTTCTTAGTAGCCAGCTTATAAACAGTGCAGCTACCAGTCTTTCCATAGGAAAAACAGTGTTCTGTGGATGATAACAACATGACTAACTGCCTGAGCTTCAGAGGCATAGAAAGCCTTCTACCTAAATACGGTGTGGTGTCAGGCCATCTATTATCTAACAGACAACTGGCAATTATTAAATGTTAAACGAGAGTCAAGAATTGGAGAACAATCTTACACAAGTGAAAAATTTGCACAAGTTTACTTTTCTATCTCTTATTTCTGTGATTCTCCAAGAAGAATATTACGTTAAATCAGATGAAAGGGAGGGGGTTTTATTCGTACAATGTGTGTTAACAAGCCATCAAGTGGAACACTGGTATATAAGTGTTTGAGAATTAAACTCATAAAGATAGCAGTAGCCACAACAAAGTGAAAAACTAGGTGAGACCTGAAATTTTCAACGTGCTTTTACGGATTCTTATATGCAGGAAAAGGAAACTCATCCAAACGTAGAAATCAGATCAAATAAAAACAGTTGTGTGATTTCCAGGTTAATTCAGGCATTGCCCTGTCATTGATCATTATGCAAATGAAAAGCAAGATGAATCAAACACCATTTGTTCCCGCTAATAATTTGAGGCAAAACCATAATCCAAACCTTTTTTTTCCAAATGTAACAAAGCAGAACTGCCTCAGAACATGGCTTCATACACACAGCCAACCTAAAACCAGCCCAAAATAAACCATTTATCAGCAAGTAAACAAACAAAACACTCGGTTATGAATCCTACTATATCGCTAAATTGCCTGACAAATGAGTATACTTTGCTCTGCTGTCGTGGGCAATCCTACAGAATGTTTGCAGTACAGGAGCCCTACTTATATTCTCTGTCATCTAAACACAATATATATTCATCTAGATGGAAAAAGGAGAAGAAAATAATGCTTTATATGTGCAATACATTGAACATATACTTTTTCCTTTTGTCCTAAGTGTGCTAACCCCACAGCAGTTCTCAGGTATTTCCTGCAGTACGTTGTCGAGAAATAATGATTCTCACACATAGCTTCTTTCATAAATCTGTCACAGTTCAGTATAAAATTAACAGTGACAGAGAAATGTGTATCTTCTTATTTTTATGACCTTAATGTTGGAAGCTGTTGTTGAGAGCTACTGTGAGTGCACGAAACAAATTCAGGTCCACATAACATCTTCCTGATAATGTTCCCATTGATAAGCTATAAATCACCTTTGTGTGATTTTTGTACGTGCTGTGAAATTGGTGATGGCTTAAAAATTCACATTAATTTATGATCTTGCCTCAAAATTTCATGATTGATAATAAAATCCATGATCACAATACATGACCAAATTGTACTTTTCCCAATTTCAATTTTGCCATTTTTTCAGAGTCAGAATATAGGACCAAATTTGTAAGAGAGGACACAGACACAACCTGAACACATGATTTGCAGAAACTCACAGAAAAGAGAACTTTGATATTTTATTTTCAACTGAGATGTAAAATATCCTCCTGGGAATTGCTATTAAGCTGTGATTTGGGGACCCCTACATTCAATTTGAAGAGTTATTATTTAGACTTACAGGCTTCCACAATAAATAGTTGTCTTATGCTTTCTCAGAAATTCTCTTTGGGCTGTCAGAAATCTGTTTGGGCAGTTACCCCTACAATGGGGGAAGCTGCAGCTTTGTTATTCATCACTTTTTCCTCATCTAGGAGATGCTAGACCAGTAGTATAGTATGGCATGCAAACAGCTTGTAGAAACAGGGAAACCACATTTTAAATTATAAATATTAGGGTTCCTTGAATGAATTTCAAAGAATTTTTCCCGTCTGTTTTACTAGATTTTGGAAAATAAACCGTGTGACATACTGATGAAATCAAAATAGGAAGGTAACTATACTTGCTCCTTTATATGAAGAACAAGCATGTTTCTCTTTAGATAGCAAAAGACAAATAAATTTATTGTATAAGTTTTTTTTTGTATTGCTGATGTGCAATCATTTTAGCAACTGAGCTGTGTACTTGAATTTTGAGATGCTGCTTGTCTGCTTTAATAACCACATTAATTATAGTTTTATGCTGAATTCTCTGGAACACAGAGATGTTACAACAGTAGAAGAGCACACATTCTAAAGGAGCCTTCCTCATTGGGAATTTTGATGGGACACATGGAAGAGTGCTCACAGAGCCTGTGACCAAAAATCCCAAACTACTTTAAAACTTTATTTAAACATTTTCAAACAGAGGTGCACTAACTGCACTTCTGAAGGGACATCCTGAAAATGTGGATTCAACTGCTTAGAAGCCAAAGCTGCCATGGTACACGTTCCTGTGGTGGCTACTGCTTGGCCAACACCAGGCATCATTCCTAAATCACTGTAATCTAGCACTGTCTGAGAAGGTTTGCCATTTTGATCACAGCTTCTGCAAGGAAGCATCTTGGGAAGAGGAAGCTGTGTAAGTCCATGCACACCAGCTAAGGATCAGTGACTCTCTACCCTGCAGAAAACAACTCTTGAGAAGCTCACTGGTATCTATTTTGCACTTCCACCACTTGTGATACTAGAGTGCTGCACAAGCTGAGGACCTGTGAAGCTTTTTTTACCCCCACTCATATTTTGTCTCTTTTAATAAATTAATTTCCCAGTGTCTGTTGGCATATTTTTAAACTAAATAGAAAGGGTATTTTCAGTTTCCTCATCGTCAGGATGCGAAGATGAAAATGTCTACATATGGGAGCCTTCTCAAAAGCTTGTACGAGACAGATGCAGGAAGAAATAGTCTGTGTCTAAGCACTACAAGGGTCTGCGGGAGACACTGTTATAAAGCGTACTATGTGCCTTGAGATTGTTCATCTATGGTTTCTGGTTAAAAGCTATAACCTTTAAAGTATAATTTCTATGCTGGGTGGGATGGAAACAGAGTAACTAGAATGTAAGACCCGAAACCAGAGAGCTTTGCAAGGTGTTTGTGGTTCAGATACTAAACTACAATTTGATTAACCTTCTTAGCAAAATTCAGATGACAAACATAACTTTGGTGAAATTATTTTCTGAAAAAAAAAACTTCTGTAGACTACTTAAAAGATATTAAATATGGTTACAGTGATTTAACGAGTGTTTGGTTTCACTGCGACATTGGAAAATCAAGATAGTTTCAGTCTGAGCTTGAGTAAATTCTGATCAAAGGCTCTCAGTATTTTCAGTTTTATTTTAAGAAAATTTATAATTTTTGTATTGCTGAATTTTGTTTAAATTAGTAAAGTGCCTCCATTGTACAAAGCCTGCATCATTTTCTTTTCCTAACACAGTGAGCGCATGCCAGCTGCCAAGCTTGTCCTTGTCCTGCACCTGCGTGGGTTTGCCTGGCAGCTGAGGTCACCTGGGCTTCCTCAGCTTGTGCAAACCAGCTTCACATATCAGCCTTTCAGACTGCACCTCTACAGACAAAATATTTTGGTCTTTGTGTCTCCCTCCAATCCACTGGCTAAGCATTGGCCATGGGGCCAGTTTGTTTTGCCTCAGCATTTGACTCTTTTTGATGAGCTGGTGCCTGCAAGGTCTCCACCTTCCAATCACTTCCCTGCTGATGTACACTGCACACCTGTGACTGTAGTTTTTGGAGGGCAGCTGCTTCTAGCCCAGCACAGCCAAGACCCTTTGTGACCTATTTCACACTGCTGTGTGACAAGGACTGTGTAGCTTCACTGACTTTTGGTAGGCGTGGTCTCACCTGGAACCTTCAGCTCCAATACAAAGAACAGTAACTGAGGCAAGAGGAATACACTAATTAGTAAAACTGATTTCAGGAAAATTTTGTGGCAGTTGAGAAAGCCTCAGGAAAAATAAAAAGAAAAAATAACTTTTAGATAAAATTAACAATTGTACCAAGTACCTCCATCATGGCAGTCAGGTGACAATGAGAAACAGGAAATCTCACTTACTTGCGTAAGTGAGAAAGGCTGGAGACCTTTAATAGGCTAACTACAATTTCCAGTATTTTGTACTGCTCACTCTATGGAGCCAAAAAAAGACAAGACACCCTATATAAACATGAAGAAGTATTACAGGAAACATGCATTTTTCTTAATTTCAGGGAGTTGCTTGCCACATTTGTTTACAGAATCACTCATTCTGTTTACAGGGACATTAACTGCGTGAGTATCATTTTTCCTCTCTGTGATTTTTATACACCGTTCACTCATTCTGAAAGTAAGTCAGTGGACCCTCTTTCATGCAGTTCAAGCCTCACATTGCAACACAGTCATTACGGTGCTTCCTACATGCATTAGTTTTTGAAAGGGCTGACCCCAAAATAAAACGATGCAAATCACATTAGCACTCAAACTGAATGCCACTGTGCCAGGAGAAACAGAAAGGCACGAGTCTGTCTCTGGCACTGCAACAGCAGCAGGGGCTGCTCAGCCAAGCTGCAAAGTCCTCTGCTGGGGCTGGGCATGAGGAAGCAAGCCTAGGGCTGGCAGCTTGGAAGGGAGAGGAGGGGGGACCAGGGGATCTGGCATAATCACAGAGGAGAAACGAAAAGCAAAAGGCAGAACAAGAGAAAATGCATGCTGAAACTTGAAGGAAACCAAAGTGAAAGAAACAGGTGTGGACAAGTAGATAAATGAGGAGGGGAAAAAAACAATCAGTCATGATTCTTATTTTCAAAAATAAAAGAGTAGATGAGAAGGGAGGACCAAGCCCACCCTTTAGACAGAACACAGGAAAAGGAAAGGTGAGAAGGAAGGTCAGTATGAAAAATGGAAAAGTAATATGGGAAAAGGGAGAAAAATCTCAAGAAAAATGAGAAAATTGTGATGCTTTCCCCTCCACCCTCCCCCCCAAAAAAAGCTTCTCCCTTGTCTTGTTTTTCTCTTGGCAGAAAAAAAAATGCAGACTGAAAGAAAGCAAAAGGATGATTACATTCTCACAGTAAGGAGATAAAGGAGGGGAGCAAATTGGATATGAACCGTATTCATCAGAGGATACGTAAGGGAGTAGCTGAATTCAAGAACACTGCAATGTAAAAAGAACATTTCTTCAAGAAGGAAAACTATCTGTCCAGCAGAATTCCTAAAATATTACTGCAATCCCACAACTTCATCCAAAACCCCAGTAAATAAAACTTTTGTCTGAAACTTTTCCCACCATTCCAAGACAGTTGGTATTTAATCTAAATAACCTCCTGCTGAGTGTTGATCGCAGCCTGTAGCGCTGCAATCCAGCCTCATCACAGCCCAGTCTAAATAGAGCTTTAATAAATAGTCAGCTGAAATTCACTCAAATTCCAACTTGCTTAGAGTATGATCTCTATTTCTGAACTCATAATGGCTGAACCAAAATCTGGAACTTTGTTATGTTTGTGGAATGCAGGATTTTTGTGTTGGGTCTCCAGCTGTTGTGAAGTCACTGCTGTTTGGTGTATCAGCAATTTTGACTGGAAAAAATAGAATGTGTTTTCAAATATGTGGTGAAGTCTGCAGCTACGGCCAGACTAGAGCATAACAAATGCCTCGACGGTAAATAGGCCACCAGCACTGCATCTCAGGTAGAGGCTAAATAGGGAGACCAGAACTGTATTTGTTTCAGCCCAAGTTCTTCCCACCTCTCTCCAAATGCTGTTTTTGCAGCTGGTTTGCTTCTGCTCATTATTCATTTTAATGGCATAGGCACCTCACTGCCTGTCCTGTGCTCACCTTGAATCCCACTGAGCCACACCTCATCACAGCAAATCCTCACTGAACAATGATGGATTTATTGACATGCACAGGGCTCCAAACATGAGAAAATTAGATTTGTTCAAATCCAAACTTCACAGGAACTGGGAGCCCAAAAAACTGCAGGCACGATTTCTAATTATATGGACATTTTTAAACTCCCTAGAGACCTACTGCCCTCCTGATATTTTTACCTTGAGGAAAAAAACCGGAAAGCGCCTGTTTGCAAGCAGATGAGGACTCCCCAGTCCTCACTTAAATGCAAAACACTTGCTGCTGCAAGAGAGCTGTGGCTGCAGTTGCTCCTTTGGCCAGATACCTCTTCCAAAATAGCCCCTTCCCACCTGCCAGGTCTAATCAGCAGCCCAGAGGAGGGCTTTTACAGAGTCCAGCTATCATTTCCTCCTGCTTTAGATCCAGTGACCCAATGCTAACACCATTCCCCACTCCCATTACTGCACTGACTGACGGGGTCAGTCCTTGCTAGATGTCACTAAATCAACATCCCTGCAGGGTCTCTTTCCAAAGGGAGAATACGCCGTCCCGGGTGACCTTCAGAGTTCAGCAGTGACTGACGCAGAAGCCCCACACCATCCATCACCCCGGCAGGAAGGGACATTTGCAGAGGATCAGAATGGCACGGGACTGCCATGAACTTCCTGCACCCTGCTTCCCCGCATACCGAGCCCCGCTGTTCCCAGTGGTTCATTTATCAGGAGAAGGGAATAGAAGGCGAAGTCAATGAAGCTGCATTGAGTGCGGCAGAGGTCAGGCCCAGGAGGGAACCCAAAGTGTGCATACACACATGCACAAGAGACACAGAGAGAGGGCAAGTATGTTTTCTATTAGCTGCCTGCTATAAATATTACCTTTCAGGTCAAATATTTTGTTTTGAAAATAGCCAAATCCCAAGGACTGCTTCCACCCATCAATCTAAAAGGAGGGGAAAGAAATGTCAATGCTTTCTTCATCCGAAAATAAGCTCAAAACAAACAAGGTCATGGTTGCTTCATGGCTAACAGTGATGAGCGACTTCTATCAGATCCTGTTTTGTTCCTTACCTAGGTAAGAGAAAAGCCAGATTTCTGATGCGTGGAGGAGCAATTCCCAGGACAATACCTATAGAGGCAGTCCTTCACCTGAACTGTGATCTGAAGTGTCTGTACAGCAGATCTAGAACTGACCAAACTGATTTTCAACATAAACATGTGATGCAGCTAATGCCTTCCCACACAAAGATATTAACCATATAAATAAAAGTAATGGATTACAGGGTGGATTAATTTGCCAGGAGATATGACCCTGCTTTAATACCTCCTTTACAATGAATAATGACCTTAATGGCCTTGTTTAAATACAAACAAACAATAAACACTCCTTCACCATACACTGCGTGTTGCTGAGGAATATTTTGTGAAAACCCAAATGCTTGGCTGGCAAGTAAAACACCTGAGACCTGATAAACAGCTCTGTTTTCCTTAACACAGACCTTATCAGGGACAGGTGGAATCTGCGGTCACAAATCAAGAGACTGCTTTCTGAAATCCCTCTGACTGTCCTGTTTCAGCATCTGTAAGAGCTCACAGCCCCAGCTGCATGCAGGCAGTCACGGGGAGCACACCTGCTGCCCAGATGCCAGTGCAAGAATCACTCCGGCTGCCTTTCCCACTGGCATCTTTTGAGCAAATGACAGGGGGGGAGGTCTGTGTTCCTCTGCTCACAGCCACGCAGAGGGATGGAGTCTGGGCAACACGGACATTGCAAGTTGCCAGTTCTGACTCACACACCCCTGTTTGAAGGCTCCCCTGAGAGAGCGGAGTTTTCACTCCTTTACACTGAGAGCTCAAGCATTGCACTGAGTTTTGTAAGATAGTGTGTAAACATCACATCAAAACCCAAAGCAACTCACTCCCCTCTAAATACACTATCACCAGCTTCACAAAGACAGCTTTTTTCATTCTGGCAGCTACAATTACACATGATAACTCCTCAGTGTATTTTTTATGGCCTGGTAAATACTCTGCATATGTTTTGAAAAATAGGAGAAGGTTGATAAGAATTGACAACATTCCAGCCCAGGAGAAGAGTATCCTACCTGGCATGTTAGCTCTGCCCCATGAGTCCACAGAATGGGAGGAGGGGAATCTAGGCACACCTCACCCATTGCTTTTCACTCTCATCTCCCCATGGCAAAAGTGTAACAGGCACCTTGGTGCTCTGGCTCCTTCCTCTAGTCCAAATATATTCATTTTCCCTGACCACAGCCGTGCTAGTAGTTACACTGCACAGCCAGCCACTAACAATTTTTATACACCAGTGCAGCCAGCACTGTATTGGCAGAGTTGGAAATACCAGCACCTTCTGGGATGGAGAGGTAGGAAGTGGGACAGGAGAAACAGCTATTACCACCAGGTCACCTGTGCCACACATTAGTAACTTGGCAGCTGAAACACCATTGCAACCTAACTGGAAGCCCAGGCTTTGAAACTGCTTTTCCAGTGCAAACTTTATGCCTTGTTTTGCTCTGCTCTGGCTCTTGGTGCAGCAGCGGGAAGGGAAGAAAAGTTCTCAGGGCAACCCTTCTGTCCCTGCACTGAGAAAACATGCCAGTGCGTGCACCACAACAGTGACTATTCTGCTGTGATAATGTGTGGGACCCCTTTAACTTTCAATAATCAAGCTGAGCATGTCCTTAACTAACTGCAAAATCCCACCTTCTGCCATCTTCATGGACAGCCTGGATTCTGAATGAAATGAAAACCCTCATCATACACATCCCTGACTGTGCAGTACCTATGCAGGAGCCGAGGATTTCTTCTCAAACCAGCCAACACCATTTCATGGCTGAAGTATGAGGACCAATGATCCATGTAACAGATGAATTGCAGCAATGTGATGGGATTCTTACCTAGAAGAATACCTAACCCATTTTTTACAAAACTTAAAGGTACTTCGAAGACAGTGGTAGTGTGAAAAAAGTATAGCAGGAAGGCGGGTAAGATGCCTGACTTAATTATTTCATCCTTTACCATTTTCCTACCACATCCATTGCCTACAATACAGCATTGGAAGATTTACCATGCTCACATATCCAAGGATAGAAGTCTAATTTGTAAATAATTATGACACAAAGAGGGGCACTGTCTTGTCTTATGCTGTCAGATCAGGTATATCAAAACCAACTCCTTTACAGTGAGAAAATGCCAGGGCAAATGAGGACTTTGAAGGAGAAAGCATGAAAGAGGGCTCCTTATGTTCTATGTAGGTCTTGCCCCAGGCACAGAAACAGGTATGAGCAGCAGTGGGGTGAAGGGCAATGCTAATATTAAGAAGGGGTATACTTCAGCAAAGTATTAAACTCTGTAGGTATGGAAACTGCTATGTGTGCTGGCTACCAGAGGGAGACACCAAGGCATCCCTTGCCACCTGGGGTGCTGCTCTCTGGGCAGCAGCATTTGATGTCCATCAGCCTCTCCAGCGGGGGTATGTCTGCAATAAGCAGCTGCTATGCAATTGTTTACTGCTGTTATGGCTGCTCTGGTTTGTGCACTGGAATGCGATTATCTGGGGGGGTTTAGGTGATTGGGCTGGGATGAGGACTAGCTCGTTGAGACTCAAGCCAGCCAAAACAGAGATCACCGGAGAGGTGCAGAAGGCGAGTGGGGGTGGAGAGGACAGGAAGGATAAGCCTGTATCAGCCCTTCCACCCCACAGTACAGCCTTTTATACACAAATCAAGTTCCAAGCGCAAAGGTCTTGTTACAGACAAAGCTGATACTACACCAGAGCCACATCAAAGAGCCTTTTTTCTTTGCCTGCGCTTGGTAAAGAGCGTGTGACCTCTTATTTCAGATGTGGATTTCTGACATTTACCATATTTTGGTCACCTCAAGAGCAGGCTACCGTCATGGCTTTACTTGCTCGGGTACTTAAGATTACACAGAAGCTGAAGTGGAATCCAACACACGACAGCCTAAGTGTGGCTCTATGATTACTTATGCACAACAGTTAGCAGGCTGAATTTAATGCAGTGATAAGGGTTTAGCTGTAAGTGCTTTCAGTTTCCCCAAGACATGTCTGCTGACATTGCCACAGTGTAACTCCATGGCCCCATACACCTGCATAAGTTTACTGATAAGCAAGAAGCAACATCATCTAAATGCTAACCTTAGATTTGTAATTTGTTAGAAACTCTCTGGGAAGGCTTCTCTTCTTGAGATGTTTTTTGCTACTTTTGCACTATAAATTCTTCCTGGTGTTGCTTGGATTTTGACACTATTCGCTTTCTATTTCTTAGGAGAGATAAATTTTATACTAAATATAACCAAACAGGAGGACTGCTAGTCTGTGAATCTCTGAAGCAATAATACAACTGCCTTATAAACTGTTAGGCACTGAACACTGCAATTCAGTACTCCAAATTCGGTGGTTATGCTGTACATACCTATTATATTACAAAAGTTATGCTGCATGATCATACAGCTTTCACAGTTCCCCCTTAAGTGAGATGAGATTCAACAGGATAACTGCTTCCCACTCAAAATTCATGCCCAGGAATTACGTATATATACACAAAGCTACATCACAGTGCAAGACACATTGCTGTAAAACAAACTCAAAGTATTTCCCAATATAAAATAATGTAGAAGGTATTACCTCTACCACCATAAAATGTTTTTTTTTTTTTCTGCTTCCTATCATCATCATTCTAAAATGGAAAGCAGTGAAAAAATCTAGTTTTTCTGAGAGGAGTTTTCCAAAACACACGAGCTTACAAATTTCTAAAGAATTTAGCGAGCATGCTCATGGAAACAAAGGCCTGTGCACTGTTTCCAGCTTTAATGGTTCAGCAGGGTACTGAGGTGTGAGAATCAGAAAGTGGGCTAAAAAGAGTAACTTTAGTGGGATGTTCTCAACTGAGAAACACATGGGAAATAAATCGCAACCTGGGGTAAACGAAGAAGTAAGAAACTTACTTTGATTCTAAGAAATACAGTTTTGCAAAACAGATATGTAGTTTATTACTAATTTTAATTTGCTACCAGCTCTGAATGCACGTTAAGTATCTGCTCTTGCCAAGTGCAGCATCGAGTTTACTTTTTCAAGTGACATTCTGCTACATTGCTTCCCTTTATTTTTTTCAAAACTCTGGAAAGTTTGCTTCAGTAAATTCAAGCCACACTGAGATACCAGACACTCTGCTTACTCAGATCCAAGAGAGTAACATAGAAAAGGAAGTGGAGGGAAGGAGAATTGTCTCAAAAGCAGTTAAGAAGGCAGGAGGTGGGGGTTTTTCTGCACATTGTAAAAGTTTTGTTTTGGAATGAATGAATAACATTAAGCAGTGTGAAACAAAAAAGTCTCAAGTGTTCCCAAAGAAAGTCTGAGGATTTTTAAAAATACATGTTTTATTTCAAAATGGACGCTTTGAGATGCTACACATAGAGAATGATTAAAGAAATTAAAAGCTTAAAAAAGTTTCAGCTGAAAACTCTCCAACTCTTAACCAGAACAACAAACTGAATCCAAAACCAACCAAGTTAATTGCTTTGCTATCCACAACAGCACGTATTGGCAAAGTTATTAGTCATGAAAACCTCTAGCTGAAGAGCACAGGGTTGTTTCCCCAAATTTAAGGGACAAAAGAGTTGCTGTGACTCCGGCCAGACCACAGTATGTTTCTCTGGCTGCCAAAGGCAGTCAGTACTCTGCAGACCTCCAAATACACCTTGTTTTTCCCCAGCACACTTTGGAGATAGGATAGGCAAGAGATAAGAGAGAGACATGGAAATTCCCCTCCAAGCAGAGTAGGGCTGGAGCGGGGGAAACATGCGGGGAATTTTCTTCACACGAGGTGAATTTCCTGGGAGCAGCATTGGCTGGGATGTCTGCACAAAAGCCATACTGACCAGCTACAGCAGAACATGGTATTGGCCTCACCTCCGTGAAAGGGAACTGGAAATGTCACTGCATTAATCAAATCTGGCTTGTGATGCGCTTCAGACTTAATAACACACTTCATTGTGTGTTATTAAATTATCTCATTTTCTTGCATATTTCTCCAGTCATCTTCCCCCAGCAGCCTTAACATCTATAACTTCAAACTACTGGCCAGGTACCCTCAATGATCAGGGCTGCTTCTTGATCTCTCTCTGCCTTTAACACACACTGCTTGGAATATTATTTTTTTTAAAGCATTTTCTTTAAAGCTCCATTTAAATAGGATTTGAGAGCTGAGGACTGTTATCCTTCACCACCCACCTTTTTCACCTCTTGTAATTCCTCACAGGGCTAAACCACTACATTAACTTTTGTACCTTTGTGAAAGAATATATCCAAAACATATCCAATTTTTGTTTTCACACGTTTCTTTCCCTCTTCAGAAGAAACCAGAATGCCAAGCAGCATGGTGCACCTTACAAAATCCTCAGTGTCTCTTACACTTCCTCCTTTTACCTACTAGGAGAATTGAAGGTGACTATTCTTACACCTACCACAACCATTTAAGTCATTCTTTGCTTTCTTCAGAAGTCTCCACACACACAAAAATTCCAAACTTGCATGTGTTTCAATGCACATTGTAAAGCTTTCCTATTTCATTCTTTGGGGGAAGAAATAAGGGAAAATTTGTTGCCTTTTTCCAATTCTTCATCCTCATAACTAGCAGTGAGTAACTCCTATCTCCTGTATGGCTATTTTCCTCCATCATCTATTGGGGTGAAGTTGACACAGTGATTCCTAACACACAGTTTCTAGAAAAAAAAAACCCAAATGTGTTTATTTTCATTATATGGTGCTAAAAGGACGTGCAACTGCAGCTAAGGAGCTATTATGTAAAGCATTGAACACATATTCTATTTCATCCAAGCACTAAGTAAAAGCTTAGCATTAGGGTATGAGTGATCCTACCCATTCAGCCAGTATCCCTCATGGAAGTAAAGCTGAGGATACCAGAGGAGCGTGTGCCAGTACAGAGAAGTGTGTGAGCTGAATACACGCCTTTCCTACATCACCAGCACATTGCTATAGAAAATACCCTTTACCATCTGACTCAGTCACAAATGTATCTGCACTTTTAAACTCAGTTGAACAAACCACGGCGAACACTTAAAAGCGGTACGTTTCCCATTTGAGGACAGGCGGAATTGTCAGAGCCGGCTGAGGAATTGCAAGCTTACACCAGCACTCAGCGACGCAGAGAAAAATCGAGGGAAAAACCCCCAAAACAACCACCCTTCACGGATTTTCAGTATATAAAGTTCTTGCAAGAGGTGCCAAAAGAAATAATTTCGAGCCAAACAGTTTGGCTTGATGGCTCCGCTAATTACAGGCCAGGGCTGCTCCCGCTGGGCTGAAGAAGGCCAAGGCTCGCTGTCAGGCAGACGGATTAGCCCCTGTTGCCCATTAAGGGCACCACTTGAGTGTAGGCAGGGACACGGAAGGAGACATAAGAAGGCGGCATGTGCATAACCAAACAGGCTACCTTGCTGAAAAGAAAACCCCTAAAGCCACATTCTGCTTCATTAGCACATGAAAATAAGGTAATTGAATACTTCATTCTCCCATCCAGAGCCAAGATCCATCACTCAGGGAAATGGGGTTTTGATAAGGTGGGGTGTTTAAATGAGGCAGAAAGAGTCTTTGAGCGTGTGTTACTTTTGTTTATCTGAGAGAAACCCCACTTGAATATAAGCAAAAAAGATATAAAAATCACTTTATCCTATGAATCACTGTAACATGACAAAGCCCCTCCAAGGATGGAATTCACACTAATTTTAACATTATTCTGAAGACAGAAGGCATTCTGTCACTTGTTGCTGCCTTTATCTTTGTATCAAAATCCACTTTTCTCTCTTGTTTAGCTTTTTTTTCTTTCTTCCTCTCCTTGAACTCTTTGTCTCACTAGGTATTTTTGCTGGCTTTTAACATTTCATACATCAAGAGATGAAAACTTCAGCAACTGTCAGGTCAAGGTATTTTAATCAAATTTTTCTTGTTCTTTTTTTTAAGTTATACGTGTAGCACATTCAGGTTTTGGTGTTTTGATTTATTTAACATTCCTGCTGATAACCAAAATATGAAAATAAATTTTATAAAATATTTATCATTACCAATTTCAGACTCAGACAGCCCCTATCTTAGTTCTTTAGCCTTGTTTTAGGGGAAAAAAAAAAAAAAGAAGATAAATTCTGACATCTGAAAGGCAAAAGCATAAGCTGAATGTGTTTTATCATCTTTAGCAAGCTAAACAGCAACACACTCATTTTCTCCCACTGGCTAATCACCTAAAGTATGAAGTAGAGTGACTGGCATTTCCTCCAGAAAAAAATATTTACGTAAATACCGTAAATAGACTCCTTTCCTCAGCAAAAAATGCCTGCTATGGTATTTTTTTTATAAGACAGCAGTAACTAGAGACACATAGAGCTAGACAGACTGCACCCTTGTTCCTTGGGTTTAAGTGGTATAGTTTCCCAGTCTGCTATACTGATATATTATCTTGAAATATTAAAAAAAAAAAAAAAAGACAGTACAGACCATCTCTCAGCACTGGCAACAACAAGGATTTTAATAACATTTTAAAAAGACTTCCCCCAGCCTCTCTAACAGTGATGCCTGACCATGTCTCAGGATTTCGTCTTGCTCTCTCATGTGTCCAGACACGTGATAAAACAATGAAAAGGCTTTCCTGCTTAGAAATATGGGCAATAACCGCAGTGCTAGGAAAGAGCTGCATTTTCACCATACTTTAAAAGTAACTAAATTGTGTTGGTGCTAGGGCTGTGCTATGTTCCCCCTTATCCAGGCTGTCTGCTCCCACCACATCTTTGCTGCTGGTGGCAGAACTGGTCCACTGCTGTGAAAAGCTAGTTCGGGACATAACCCTGCAGAAAGCTTCTTGATTTTCTGTGTTCTAGTCTGCAGGCTGGGGGCTCTATGGTGGCTTGTACGAGATCAGCTGTGAGCCAGCTCTAGAGCAAGGGAGAAGGCAGGAACTGCGAGGAAAGAGGGAGTTTAAACTGTTGTGGACCTACACCTTCTGGAACAATGCCACTTCGGCCAAATGACTGAAGATGGACCAAAGATAAAACTGAAGGCCCGGGGCAGAGCCCAGAAGGTAAATATCTCACCACCCCTGCTCATAGTCAATATAATGGTGGGGAAATTAAAGGGGTTGCATCTGAAGGCAAACATTCTTCAGGCTGAAGCTTCAGGAAACAATCTTTAAGGTAACTAGGTCCTACCACCTTAAAGTCAAATCACTACTTCACATAGTTCGACAACCCAAAGGACCAGAGGAGTGACACAGCGAGCATACAGTACCACCAGCTGACAAGCAACCACACTGCTGCTTTCCAAAGATGCAATGGGCAAGCAAAGAAGGAGCTGGGCTGAAGGCTTTACTGCGAGTGAACCACAATAGTCAGGCCTTGTGATCGTAGCAGCACTTGCCGCTCTTGCACCACAGCTGCCATAGCCAACAGCAAGGCTGGTAACCCTTTTTCGTGTTGGTGGCTGAATAGACCTCCTAAACAAAATTAGCAGGCCGCGAATTAACACCCCCGTTAGTGCCTGCCAACAGAAAACAAAAATAAAACAAAACCATGTGGCCAAGGGTTGTGTAAAATGCTGTCACAGGCCTTCTTGCATATTTTCCCCACCCTTCGACTGGGAGAACACACTGTGAAAACTTTGCAACTAAAGCAAACATTTGCAAATTATACCCAGCTTGTGATTTTCTGTGGAATAAATCTGGGTAAAGCAAAATAAGGACTCGATCTCAATCTCTGTCTCAGAAATAATATCTTAAAACAAACTGTCCAAACAACCCTCTTTATCACCCAGTAAGGTACAGATTTCCCAGGCCTGAGTCCAGAAAGCAAACCATGTGCCCCAGGAATCCATCCAGAGCAAACTGGAGCTGCAGAGCCCACCAGGAAAGAGAAAAATGTGTATCATCAAAGCACTAGTAACTTTCCACAACATTTAAAAATGTTTCCACAATTAAAAAATGATCACAAGAGGTCTTACGCACATTGAGCACAGACAACAAACTAAGCTCTTGGTGACTGTAGTTACCCAACACACCTGGCTTACTACTTCTTATCAAACATGCACCCAAAATCATAAGCAATTTCCTTCATGCCATATCTACATCCAGATTTCCATGCAAAAGTCTAACAGTGCGGCTGCTGGCTTCCTTGAGTCAATGGAAAATTCTTCCGAAATTCCCCGTTGCTAACAAAGTGCCAGCACTGAAGCAACATGATAAATAACACCAGGACTCTCACGTAAAACATCTTTGTTATACGTCTAAGTAGGATGTGTCACAGAAGCAAGCAAAAAATTGATGGCAAAAGTCTCTCTACCTTAATCAATTTTAAAAAAAGCTAGTATTTCTGATTTCAGCAAGTTCAGTTAAAGAAGATGGGAACTACTGCCAGGAGCAATAGCATACGTTATTATGACACAAATATGTACCAGCACACATCCACATAACCCTCATAAAAAGAAACAAAGCATAACTACTTATTCTATATATCTAAAATTAAATCTATTTTTTTTTAACCATGCTCAGCAACAGAGGATGATTGAACACGTGTCATTGTTTCTCCCAGGTGTAATCATCTTTTTAATTTCTCCATGTGAGAAAAGAAAAGCCATTTAACGGGAAAGATGAAATTGATGATTAATTAAACATCTTCCAGGGCCTGGAGGATCCTCCTCCATTTGGGATAGATTTCCTTCAGCTTTAAGCAAGCTGAAGGGCAAGAGACAGATGCCTCCTTGGCTTTTTGTTTTAGCTGGTATGTGTTTGTAAAGGCTTGAGGATGTTTCTCAGTTTACTTGTCAGCCTTTTTGGCATCGGTCATCCAGAGGTCTCTGCCCCAAAACACAATGGGTTTTTTTAAGCGCTTGTGACAATATCCCAGCGCGGTTCAATGCAAGACTGGACATTAGCTTTAGTATTTAAGTGGCAGCACTTGCTGACAGTATTTTTTCTTCTAATCACTGCCAGGTTTTTGAACTTTTTGCATATTCGTATGTAGTAACTGAAAGTAAGTCACCTCATCGAAACAGGCTCATGGCTGATTTTCTAGTGAAAACTTGCAAACAACAAACAGGACGACAGGTCAGAGTTGCCGAGACATGTGGCCCCTTTCCCTTTTTCTTACACCACCACCACCTAGGGGACCTTTGATCTGAGTGTCAGTGGTAAAAATACACAAACAGATACTCTCTTATTATATACTCACAGGTGTACATTCCTAAAACTGTTACATTCCATTACTTTCAGCTGTGCTTGAAAACAATACCTTCAGAAGTTGACCCCTTCTCTCCTCTGATCGCACTGGTATCCAAGTACAAAGCATCACAAGCAAGCACGGTATTCCAAACACCAGCAGTGATCACGCCAACAAACTCAAGCAGCACACGCAAGGACAGGGCCAGAGCGCTGGCTGAAGTTCCTCTGTATTACTTACACTGGGCACCACTGTACAGCTCACACAGAAAAGGTGCTTCTCTCACTCAGTGGGAACACTTCTGGGCCAGGCAGCTGGAGTTTTGATGCTGAGAAGGCTGGATTTAAGGCAAACTTGACTCCATTTTACCAGTGCAGCAAGAATTAAAAATCTTAATGAAATACATTCAGCGCCTGTGGATGTTCAGATCACTTCCCATAACAGCATGCAACAAATCATCTGTTTGGGCTGCGGTTATTGAATGTAAAGGCACAACCCATCCTCATAATGTCCTACTTTTTAAAAATCAGTCTCCAGTTTTGGCAGCTTAACATAGGAGGAAGTGCTCTTCTTCTGTTAAAAATATGACAGTATACTTCAGTAACCGGAACGGAGGAAAAAAGTGTGAGGGAATTTTTCCGTTCTTTTCTCTGATTGTTCCCTACCGTGTTTATCAGCAGGCTGGTACCACATCTCCTTCTGCTAGAAAATTAAAAGTTGAGCTGCAAACATAAAAGCCACCATGAACCATGCAATAACCTTCAGGCATTTTAAGAGCAGCAGAGGTTAGAAGGGCAGCTCCTGACTCTAAACAGCACCTATTGTTTCTCTTTCTTCTTGAATAACAAAAGCAGAGCTGAAAGCTATTTACCTGGTTTTACCTCTGTCAGATCTCATTTCCCCCTTTATTTTCAGCAGATGATCTTATCAAATAGTGTAATTTCTAACAATTGCTTTGATCGGATTTATTTTATTTTTTTAAAAAAATCGCTGTGATCGATTTATTTTATTCTCAAATAGATAACTCAGAACACAAAAAAGTGCAGAAAAGCACTTAGGAGACTTCAGGAGTTTGTCAATGTGTATTTAAATTAAGAGTAACTATTTTTAAGCTTGTTAGTTAAAATACTTTCATTTTGAAATCATGAGAGCAAACTTACAGTACAAGGCTCTGATCTTGCAAACACTCCCACACAAACAACTTTCTGTCTGAACTGTCCCATGTGTTCCCCTCCCGCTGCAGATTCATATAACTGGACACTTAACTTGCCCAAAACCCACTGCAGAGCAAGGCTGGAAGGATTAAACTCCCGATGCACAAACTTTTCGGTGTTCTGCTATCCAATGTAGCGTGTCCATTATATTACTCAAATTACTTATAAACAAAAACCTTACATGAGTCGGCACCAGGCAGAGTTTTTGCGAGTGGCCCGGAGGGGTCTGTAGTTAATACAGAATTACAGAATCATTTAGGTTGGTATATAAAATCCTCAGAGATCTAGCCTTAAAAAAATCCTCACTACAAGATAAAAGCAATACACAATATATAAGTTCTTCCACTGTTTTAAAATATTTATAAAGCTTCTGAAGGAAGAAAACCCCAACTTTAGGGGGTATTTTGTTCTTTAAGAACAAAGCTCATACAAAACCAATCATTTCTAGCATTACTGATTTTCAGTTAGAAAAATTATTTTCTTTTTTTACTTTCTCTAAATCACTTCACAACACCCACTTCTTGTCTTTTATATACTCCTGTAATTTTACTAAAAAGGTGGTGGGGGGGGGAAAAGCCCCTTGAAAATATGTAACAGAAATCTGAACTGAGAAATTATTTTATTTTAGCTATAGATTAAATGCCAGTGAAGTATTTGCAACCCTAAAAATACCTTTAGACATAACAATCTATGATGCAAGTTTACAGCATTTGATTCTTCATCACTAGCTGCAGCTTGTAATTACCATATAGAAGTCTAAGAAAACCACTAAAACCTGTGAAATAGCAGAACTTCCCTTCCATATGAAAGCATCTAACAAATTTGTATTTTTAAGGAATTCTAGGATAAGTATCTACCCATTCATTTTCCTTACTGTAACATGCTACCTATGAAATCTAACAATGTTACATTAGCAGGACCAGGTTCTTAAGTCAGAATTCTATCAGATACTCAGCTGCTATGAACTGTCATAACTCAGCTGGAGCTGATGTCCCACTAGAACTAATTTCAGACCAGCAAAGTGTTTCTGATGATAAGATAGAGACAAAACCAAGAGTGAAAACATGTCTTCTTATACAAGATGGAAGCATATCGAAGAGACACATTTTTGAAAATGGCTCACTCTTACAGCCTTTCAGTCCAGTTTAGATTTTCATTGGAATATTTTCACTTTCTGCAGAGACAGAATCACCAATAGAAAATAAAAATCAAGCCAAATTCTGAAATGTGCTTTACTTTTTTGGCATCAACTCTTCCCCATTTCCATTCAAAGTTTTTCCTAACTACAAACAAAAAGCAAATGGACATCCGAGTGCCTGTAAATACTAAAATTATTGCATACCTTATTGGTTTTCTATGTATCTTTATTGAGTTACTTGAAATGTTGTAATTACATATATTTCCTGCTTTCATAAAACGTTGGTGAAAGGTTTGGTTCCTATGGTCCTTTATAGCTCTGGAAGAACTGGCAAGTGGAAAGAGGAAAGTAACTTTCCAGTCAGTTTAAAGGAAATGGAGTATACTCATTCCCACTTGCAGGATCCACTCTCTGTCAGGCTCTACAGACATTTCTGTGTGACCTTCTGCAGTACAGCATCTGGGCACAACATTTTCATCTTATTACTTTCTTTTTCAGTGAAGATATTATTAGTTTATAAAGATCAGGAAAAACTGGACATGGGGTGAGAAGTTTGAGACAAAAATGTATGATTAGGCAGTTAATACCATTCTCCTCAGAGCATGCCTGTGTCACTGTGTTTTAGGATTTATGATTTCTCTTGTTTCAAATCTCTCACACACTCACAAGTATCCCAAATCTTTCTTCAAAACCATCAATTTTGGGCAGGCATCTAAGAAACTTGATTACTTTTCTACATCACTTAACAAAGCAAGTTTTGTTAAAAATATTTATGCTGAAATTCTAAAAATGGCATTATACTTCAATGGGAAACAAGATTTAGCTTAAACATTTGAAAATGAGTGACTCTCTAATCAAACAGATTTTCCATGTCTAGCAAGAATTAGTTTACTAACACTGCTTTCAAAAATATTTATTAGAGGCTTGTAAGAAAAAGAAAAAACATTTATTTCTCCTCTTTACTGTCCAAGTATCGTTGAAGTCATCCCACCACACAAGACGTACAAACTCAGCATTTTCAATTATTTCATATGGATGATGCAGTTTAGCAACTAAACATATTACGACCCTGAGCAGACAAAATAAAATTATCCTGGGAAATAGATGTGGGAGGCAATGTTTTAAAACTTCATGCGCCACAAATTGTAAATAAGATGGTTACTAACAACAGTATTAGAAACCTTTAATTACAAATATACCAGGATCAGGATGCTATCTGCAATACACTTGCATCTGGCAAGCTAGACAGGACTGGAGTTTTTTGGAATATAATGACAGGTGTGATTTTGAGGAGGGCAGCTACCTTCACTGGCTTGAAGAGGACATTAGAGCATATATAACTAATGAAGCATACACCATCACGCAAAAGAAAAGCCTCCAAAGGCTTGAAAGGAGGAGGAAAAGTAAGGAAACATTATCCCATGGTCCTTCCATGCTTCTGGAATGTGGGCAGATCATAGTAAAAGTTTAAGCAGCAGGAAGATTAAAGGAAAACTGTTAAAGCCAAAAAGGACACTCACATCATCTGGCGTAAGGCATTCGTGCCTCTGCAGACTTCAGTGGAGACTCACTGATTTACGCCAGTTGATGTTTTGGCCAGTCAGCTTCACAGAAGATACTATCGATTAAATGTGTGTTCTATTCCAATTAAAAGCTTCTCTTGCCATCACAGCACATCTTGCCCCAGCTGGAAGCCACTCTGGCATTTTTCTTTTTGCTAGAAAGCACCCTATAGGCGAATTCCAAAATCATAATAATAATTAAAAAAAAAGAAGTCTGCATAAATTGTCAACTACTGTTTGTTATTATTTATCATTTTTTGGCACATACAGACATGCCAGGCACTTTACAGAAAATACTTTGAAGACAATTCCCTTCCCTGCAGAGCTTAAAAGACAAGGGCTAGTCCATTCTGCAAACACAGGGCACTGCCTTACCAAAAATTATTCCAATTACTTCAGTGGCATTCCTCACAGTAGTAAGACTGTGCTTATTACGCATTATTACGTAATTTCAGGTCTTAAGTGATGAACATGGCAAGCAAGAGACGATAAAAAACAAAGATATCTTATAGAGAAATGTTTCAGATGCACTACATTCATAAAGCTTTCTGAACCTGAACACTTTTTCTGTGCATTTAATGTGCCTAGTTTTCACAAAAAAAACCCCAAACCAACAAAAACAACAACAAAAAAACCAGCCTAAAAACCCCACCCATAAAAACCCAACCCTCTGAGGCTTGTAATTTTTCAAGTACACGATGTTTAGCGTGTGGTTTCTACTGTGCTACAGTATAAACGAAGCAATCCTAAGCATCGGGTTTAATAAAGGGGAATTGGGAATGGTGGTAACAATTCTGGGAAAGTAACACCCATATGGTTTCAAGCATGGACACCCAGCCCTACACAGAGTAGTACAACTGCAGACCCTGACAAGACTTCTGCCCAACCTTCAAAGTAAAAAGAAAAGTGGAACATGGGGCCAGCTGTGGAATGAAAAAGCTATCAGGTTTGAGGAGGGCTGCAGGGAAAAAAAAGAAAGTTATAATGCTTAACAATGAAGATCACTTTTAACTTCACATCCTGAGTATTGGAAAGCCACTATCGTAATTTCAGAGCATCCAAAAAGGAGGAGTAACCTATGAACTCAATTAAAAGCATTTCTAGGAATACTTGATGATGTGAAGGCACAGTATCTTTCCAAATATTACTTGGAACCAACAAGTATTTCGTTTTAATGAATAGGTCAGATCCATACTGCCAAGGAGTGACCAAAATTAACGTATTTGTTTTACAGTGAGTTTATACATAAAGGCACATTCCCTTCTTTGCCCCATTCTCCGGACCACAGGTAACATTTCATTACTACCTCAGGTTGGGTCATTCATTTTGACAAAAGCTAACATTTTAACAACTTTTGGTGTGACTGTGATATGATTGGAGACACAAGGTTAAAAAAAACCAAACTGTTAGACTTCTTCAAGCTTTTAGGAAAGTACTATTATTTATCTATCATTACTTTTAAGACATAGGTAGTATCTTGTTAGCTTTCACTAGTCTCAAAGGAATGAATTTTGCAAGCCACAAGAAACAAAATCTGTGATGACAATTCGCATTCATGTATTCATTTTCAAAAACACAATCTTGACCATTAAGAAGAGCATTTCCAAACTTATCAGTTAAACATACAGCACTGTATTTCTATCACAGTCGCAAGATTTAAAACATGTTATTATTAGGTGCTTTAGCAAACTCTTAACAGCTGCTGAGAACATGAGCATTTCTACAGCTTTTGGCAAGATCTAGCAGGTTTGAAAATCAGGAAGACGAGATCTGGCAATGATATTTTTAGGATCAAACCTTTAAAAAAAAAGTCATAAACTAAGCAATCATACATGCAATTTGCAGTTAAACTGTCAATTGTACTACTCTGCCTCTTCTTCTGTAGTTACATATTATGCTGTAATCTTTTAATTTGACAAGGGGAAAAGTTGGTATGATTACCAGAGGTTCTCAAAGAACTTTCAAATTCCCATTGTGAAACAGCTGTTTACCAGTGTGCATGTTTCTGAAATTGTATTTGCTGCTCTTTAAAGGTTACTTATTTCACCCTGAAATTGATGGAATGATCTTTTTCACTTCCATCCTAAATGCTTTACAAGAGTTACAGAGTGTTTTAATTTGTTATATTTGTTATACTGGCTTACCTAATTTATGTAAAATTGCTTCCTCTTTTGAAGTGTTTGATAAAGATTCATTTGAAGGATGCAGTGTCCCACATACCTTTATTACTACAGAAAAACTTTTAAAAATTACACTGCTAGCAATAGAATCCATGAGAACACTTCAGGTTTAGAAATACTTTCAGATAATCTATTTGGCTCTTATTTGTCTGAAAGAAATCACATATTTAGAGGAGAGAGGTATATTCTAAATATTGTTATACTCCATCTGGAACTAGCATATTTACCAATTGGTGCAAAAGAGAGTTCATCTGAACATGAGAGCTAGGGACTCCACTTAATTTGTCATCTGTGATTATCACTTGGAAGTCACTGAGTTTAATAAAGACAACTACTGTGTGATAAGGACAGTAGAGACACTATTAACCATGTCATTTAAATTGCTTGAGCTGGCATTATGCCCAAGTCCTTCAGATCCGTATATCAACACACTTGTTGCTGGCAAGGACTCATTTAAGGGGGCAGATGAGGAACTCCCTCCAAACTGAGTATGCTGTACAGATTTCTACAGTAATTCATGAGAATAAGCAGTATTACTCAGTCTTTGTATTTTTGCTTCCTAGACAGGAGAACAACAAAACAATGACAAACAAGTGAAAGACCCTGTTCTTACTAAGAAAAATTGAAAAAGAGGGAAAGCATTTTTTCAATTTTCATTTAAAATTACTTGACTTTGCATTTTACAAGCATATTTTACTTGTAACTGCGATGCTGACAAACTAACAAAGACACCCCACTCAATCACTTGCTCTGCCAAATTTTATGATCCCATATCTCTCCCACCCTTGCCTCCTCCACAGGATCTCCTGCTTTCACTTCATTAAGCCTGCAGGAAGGAGAAAACCTCTGGTGACTGGACATAGTTTATCTTCAAAACTAGTAAGAGTAACTTTATTTCACTTCTGGCAGGAACCATGCCACAAAATAACCACACCACATTTGCAAAAGATGCAATTAAGAAGATACAAGGATAATTTTTCCCCCAGTTCATACCAAAATAAATACTAACATCTTTGTTGGAAACGACCTACATGTTAAGTTAGGCATATTTCTTCCACTGTAGAGAACAGAAACTTTTTCATTGTACTCTTCATCTTCTGTGTTCCTAAGCTATGTCCTGATTAAGAAAAGAAAGACTATCCTGTTTTCGGAAGGGAGGAATTCATTAGCTTAACAAGCATATCAGTGTGTAAAAACAGCCGATCTCTTTGCTAAAAAATCCTGTGTTTCCCAATATGCACACCGTGTCCAGCAACAACTCGACAGTCTCCTATTTATCACTTCCCAGCACGAGTGTGCTGGCTCTGTGGGCCTGAGCAAACAGCCAGGTACTCACAGTACACGTGGGCAGGGTATAAGTGCTGGGGAAGAGGCTCTCTTACCTTCCACAAACTGTCCTTCGCCGTCTTCAATTGAAGATCTGGAAACACAAATCCAAACCCCCTAAAGTAAGAGCGCAACCAGCAGCCAGCTACACTTCTCTGCCGTCCACCCCCTCACGCCCTCCAGACCACTTTCCCACCGCTTGCACTGCGAACAGCAACTTTCCCGTGGCATTTATTTTTTACTGGTGAGCCATAAAATCGCCTGCTTGTCCAATTAATGCAAGCATCATTATTTTCATTTACCTTTCACCATCTCCAGTGAAGGAAAGAAGAGGGGGGGGAAACAGGAAAGCAAATGCATAAAAGAAGCCTCAGAAACATGAGTTTCAACTCATTTACGAGCCCAGATAAAGGTTAATAGTTAAACTCCTTCCTCTCCCTCCCACCCTCACGATTATTGATGCCCTTCAAGAAATGAAATATTTTTTTGTTCTCGTTTAGCAGAGGCTAGACAAACTGTCAACATCTCCACTTTATTTACGGGTTGAGCAAGAGCAGTTCCTCAAACATCAACATTTTTTACGTTAATCCTGGAGAGAATCCACTTCTCTAAAACTACAAAATTTGCCAACTTCTGTAGTATTTATTTTTAACGAAAGAGAGCAAGAGCCTTGAGCTATCCTCCACTGAGGAGGGGAAGGGGGAAAGTGCAGCTCCACTCTCCTAGCTTTAAAGCGCTTTCCCCCTCCTTCCCACACCACTCAGCCCCTGATCACTCTCCATCCCACCACCCCCTTCCACCCCCAAAATTCTCCTCTCCCGATCCCCCACCTGCTCCACGTCCAGTGGGATTTCAAGGGAGGAAACAAAATTTGCCAAGCGGTTCCTTTTGGGCGACTTCTTCAACCCGTCTGGAGATTTAAACCTGAAAAACAAACACCTCTATTGAATGCAAACTAAGCTTTGGGGGTTGCCGAGTTAATTCCTCGGCAGACAGCTACTCTCAGTGTCTGGTTACACAAACATACCTACAGACAGGTTGGAGGGGAGTCCCTTAGAAACCAAGGAGAGGCGGAGGGAGGAAATAAAATCAAAATAGGGAGAAAGGTTGGAGTGGGGGACTCGGGAGGGCAGCGGGGTAAGTAGGCTGGAGAGAGGGATGATAGGCAGCCGGAGACAGGTTTAATACTCGGCAGGAACAGGGAGACTCAAAGTAAGGGCCAATGCGAGCAGGGTCTGAGACCACGGAGGTCTCGACTGGGGATGGGGGAAGGGAGGGGGTGTCCTTTTGGGTGGCGGTGATAACAAGTTTTTACAGACAGCCTAGATAAAACAAAGGAAGGCACAACCCCGGCCGGCCGCGGAGGCGCGGGCGAGGAGCGGGCTGCTCCGAGGGCAGACGGCTCCGCGCCCTCCTCACAGGCACCTCCTGCCCCGGCCGTGCCCCGCAGCCCCTCGCCGCCGCCCNGGCAGGGCCGCGCCGGCAGCCCCGGGAGGCGCGGTGGTAAGAGCAGCGGTGAGAGCACTGACAGCCGCGGCGAGCAGGGAAATTGAAAAAAAAAATAGTTAAAAGGAACAAAAAGAGGTGGAGAGACGACCACCCTAATAAACCGCCGTGATCATGCCGGGGAGCCGAGTCCCTCCTCCCGGGGGCAGCGCTGCGGGGCGCGCTCCTGGCCTGCCCTGCCCTGCCCTGCCCTGCCTGAGGGGGACGCGGCGGAGGGGAGGGGAAGGGAGGGGAGGAGGGGAAGCCGCCCGCCCTGCCCTGCCCTGCCTTGCCCGGCCCGGCCCTGCCCGGCCCTGCCTCCAGGGACGGGCGCGAGTGCGGCTGCGGAGCGAGATGCCGGCGGTGCGGGATGCGGGGAGGGGAAGGGAGGCGAGGCGGCGCGGGGTACCGCAGCCCTCAGAAATCATCCACACACACCCCCGCCTCCCGTCGCTCGCCCCCCGTGCGGCCGAGCTGCTTCCCGGCTGTCACATGGCTCCTGCCGCCACCCCCAAAAGGGTTTCGGGAGTCGCTTCACTTTCACTTTGGCCCCGCCAAGGGGCTCCCGGGGGCCGCGGCGCCTGACAGGAGCCCTCACAGCGAGGGGCTCACCCGCTGCCCCGCGCCTTCCCCGGCTCCCGAGGGGGATGAGCGGCAGAGCTCAGCCCCCTCCGCATCCCTCGTCAGGGTGCCGGGCCGCCCTCGGGCCCGTTGCAGCGGGGTGTTGTCAGGAGCGTCTCTGCTCGTGTCAGCCTTCCTTTCGCGTTTTAAGTAGGAAAAAAAGGAGAATTATAAAAATATAGCCGGGTCCGTGGGAGCTCCGGGCTGGGGAATTGCATGCAGCGCTGCAGCAGAGGGGTGTGGCAGGAGGACTGGTAGGAGTGGGGCATTTGAGAGCCGCAGACAAGGACGCTTGCTCCATTTTCTGGTGGGACTGATCCCATATGCGTCCTGCCTCCCCCGCCCCCCCACCTCCCCCCAACCTGCTTGATCCCTTATGTCAGTGTATCTGAAGGAGTTGGTGAAAATCCCACTGGAGAGCCAAAGCCATGCCTTGCACAGGGAGGGTGTCCTTGAGCAATATCCAGCATCTGGCATGGTGACATGGAGGTGCCTCTGCAGGGCCTTTCCATGCTTCCCACCAAAACAGTCTGCACCCACACCTATGGGCACAGACTGCTCAATACCACACCAACAGCAAGTACAGTGTGCCACAATGAACACCAGGGATGGATCTGGTCAGCAGCATTAGTTTTGAACTCAGAATAAACATTTCTAGGATGGGAGGCGTGCTCTGTATAACTATGTCAGATGCTGTTGCATCCCTGCTTCATTTTGAAAGAGCCATTAAGAAGGAAAAGGGAGTTACAAAGTCTGTCTTGCTGCCCTCTTCTACTGTAGGCACCCTGCTGTTATGGACATGGCCCTATTGTAGGAAGTATGTGATTTTCCATGAATATCCCTGGTCTCAATGTTTATGCCATTGAGGGGAGAGAGCCAGAAAAGAGCAGTAGCCTCCTCCAGAGAAGCTCTCTGTGTGCCTCCTGTGAAACGTTTGTGGGCAGGTGGTCATTAGCCACGTAACGGAACTTCTACCTCCCAACGCTTCCCAAAAGACACAGCAGCACTTACTGCACTAATTACGGCTACACGTGCCCTGTGCGGAGACAACCTTGTGCTGAGTGAGTCAACCGGCATTGTGTCCTCGCTTTTATGTAAGCTCTTCCGCTCTGGCCTTCTCTCAACAGTCATCAAACATGGCACAACACATGTTCATAATTTTTAATGAGCTGGCCTGTAACCACCTTCACCCAAGCCCTTGTCACAAGCACAGCAGCAATCCCTTGGTTTTCTTGAGGCTTGGCTGATGCTGGTGCCAACAATCAGGCTGCACGCGCTGTGAAACACTAGCACATGCTCATGCTTGGTTCCTCTGCACCTCAGCCTGCTCTCCCCAAATGTCTGACATGTTTTACTCAGCATGAACAAGCAAAATATAATTACAGTGGGGTTTGGGGTTTTTATTTTCAGTGCACAACTAGATAAAAGATTACCACACAGAATATACATTCCAGTGACAACAAACAAAGTCCCAGCACCACACATTTTAGTATTCTGTTGTGAGGCTTCTGGTTCTGAACTACACGCGTTAGCTTTGAGATTCACTGTTAAATGCAACAAAGACAACCATGATGTTTGTGTTTGTGTTTCTTCTTTTTTTTTAGTGTTTATCATAAGGCAACGAAAAACAGTAATAAATCAGACTGTGAACAAATGCTCGCTCAAAAACCACCCAGTTCATGGCCTGTTATTCTGAGTATTTGCTAACTTGAAAATTAAATTGCCATTTGAGACGACTTCATATTCCATAATATTCATTATCTTTCCTCATTTTTCAATTACAAGGCAGAATTTGATGCCTTTTATCCATGTTTTTTCTGCTACAAACCACCATGAAGTCAAGAGCACTTGAGAACAAGCTACTGCTAACTGGCAAAATACGGCAGAATCTGTCCCCAGTTACATAGTTCCATCCTCTCACCCTGTCTGCAGTGACAGCATGCTCACCACTCAGGAACAATGGCCTGAAGTTAAGAGAGAAAACATTTTACAATAAGTGAAATACAGGGAAACAATAGCCTAATTTACCAAATAAGAATAGTGAGATATCATCCCTGAAAGAAGCCAAGCATAATCCAGATAAAAGAGGAGAGAGTGAAGAGATGATCAGGCAGTCATTCAGGCCTATCTTCTGATGCTGCCCAAAGAGTAAATCTGTCCTTACAAAGCAGAGCAAGGACCTGGAGTAATGTTATCTTACCTCTCCTTCCCTTCCCCCCCATCCCACTACTACGTTTTTATCAAGCTCTTTTACCTTTGGATGCTTGGAAAACAAAAGGAAAAGGGCAGAAAATACAAAGAGTGAGAGGAAGGAACATTACTCTTTTTTTTAATTTAAAAAGAGGCACGAATTTATTTGGATGTTGTCACATTTTCATCATATTTTCATTTCATTTCAATTTAAATATGTGCAATTAAACGAAATCAGTTGTACCGACAAAAGGCTTTAAAGAATTTAAGGAATATCTACTTAAGTGTCCATCAAGTGTCCATGGTGTTTTAAGTAAATTGGATGACTCTGTTTCTTGGCTTTTTTCAACATCAAAAAAGTGGTCTCAAGCAAGCGAAACACGTTTTTAAAATCAACTGACTAAAAGGCTTTCCATCCTCAAAATTACGGGAGGAGTGCTGCCCAGCAGAAAAAATATTTCAATAATCAATTGCAGAATAATCCGAGGCAACCAACCGGCATTTGCATGTCAAGGTACACAGAGAACGTCTTCCAGGGTGCTGAGGCGTGAAGGGAGGAATGAGCAAACTCAAAGCTATCCCTTTATGTAGCTTTCACAATATTCTAATTTACCAACGTTTGTAAGCAAAAAACCAGGAGGAAAGGGTAAATTAAAATGTATACCTGGCACACATTTTTGTTTACAAACACTTGAAAACTCTGTTTGTGATTTAAGTAGTTCTAAGGTTATTTATGTTAATGGTATGCATGAGTCTAAATGGCATCCTGTTCTGAAAAAAGAGCTCAAGGAAAAGTGCTCTGGGGCAGTCTACACCCTTTTTTGTCCTTCGGCCATAATGACAACTGAGATGGAGAAAATGTGACAAAAGTGTGGTGCTGTGTGAGGTGGGCTGGCTGGATTAAATACTGTGTGGAATGGTGGTCTTCCACAATGGGAATTAGGAAGAGCTTTCTCTTCCTGAACTAGACAGACTTCCTATAAGCTCGGGCAGGATATTGTGCTTTACTTTTTCTGTACAAGGTAAATAATATTTCTCTGTAAAGCAGTCCACTGTGTCCCAGTGATTGCAAGCATGGTTGCTTTCAGCTTCGTAACCTGCTTCAGCAATCCCACATTGAAAGTATTTGATTCAAGGTAGTGGAGTGTGGTTAAGAAATTTCAGTCAGCAGAGGAATTGGTATTGGAGCTCAGTCTCTACTGAGGGAGAAATTACTGTATTAGAATCCCGGAAATTTACTCCTTATTTTCCTTTTAAGCTTCATATAGCTTGAATTTACTGATGGTATTTTCTTTCAGGTTTCTTACAAACCCCTTGCTCTTTTTTCCTCTTGCCTAGAAGAGATGGGTGTTGGGAAGGGCAAAGAAATATTGTTGCAGGTCTGTAAGGACAGCTGATGAGTATCAGTGGTTGCTCTCAGATTTATTTAATTTGAGATTTTTAAAAAATTTGTTGAATCACTGTATTTGTCCAGAGTACTTAGAAGACTGGATATGCAAGCACTGTCTGATAGTGTGCAAGCTGCCCAGATGTGGTAAATTAAAATTATTCTTTCTAAATGTTAAAGAACAAAAACAAGGGTGGAACTTTTCTCTTTGTAGTTCTACAGAAATTTTACATTTCATGCTTGCACTCTTTTCTAGTTCCACTAAAACCAAATTCAAGTCCCAAAATTAGTACACAAATATAAAGATCTCCTGTAGTGATTATTACTTGAATTGGAAGGGAAAGTCAAACTGACTCTGCCACATGTGAAGACCCAGACTAATGTTTGTGACTATTATTTTGAATAGGGTGAAGAGCTAACAGTTTATACATTCTGCATTATTATTTAGGCAGTGTGTTTAATATTTTCAAAAGCTTCCCAGTCCCATCTTCAAAAATCTGGAGACTTAATATTTTTCTGACACTAAAATGAGATATCCAAATTCACATAGATGCCATAATAACATGAAGGAAAGGGTAGAACTTTATTTGATTTGTTCTACCTGATATTTTAGTGTCATATTCAGTACTTCTATTCTGTGAATTCTGTTCAAGACTTGCTGCTAGCAAGCCAGACTAAAAGCTGTCCAGGAAAGAAAGCTATCTCCAGGAGAGATTTGAAAACATGGTAATGCTCATACTAGCTAAATCCAAGGTATATTCAGTCTCAAATTATGACTACTAGTGGCTACTTCTGGGGAAGATGTCAAAAATGCCAAAAATAACATTTCTAGATTAATCATGTTTCTTCCTAAACATTCAGTTACTTAGTCTTAGAGATGAAGATTTGTTTTCCTTCCAAATGTGATAATATAAAACTATTATTATTTTCATTTGAGAGTATAACTCTCTCTATCCATCTATATTTTTTTAATTCCATCAAGACCTTGCTTTTAATGGCATCTGATGACAGTGTTCCACAAGTTAACTCTCCCTTGTGCAGAAAATTCCTAAGATCTCTTTTCCATTTCCTCTTGTCTTGTTTATGTATTACTCATACAAGTCATGAGGGCCAAGAAGTTCCAAATCTATCTTCTATTACACCCATTTTATTTTACACATTTGTGTTATTCATCTTACCCGCTGATTATCCCATACTCCCCAAAGCAGCCAGTGGTCTTTTCAAACATCAGTTTTGTGTAGATCACTGACAATTCGTGGTGCTTTTCCCTGAGCCATTATATTTTGCTCTTTTCTTTTTTAGATCCTATTTCTGGCAGGGGCTTCCCGCTGATCTACACGATGACAAAGCTTATGTAAATCTTTCTCCCACGCCTGCCTCCCCCTTCCATTGCTATCCAATATTTAATTAGCTTCCTTTACTGTCGCTGACCTTTGACCAGAGGTTTTCACTGTATTATCCACAGTGATGTCCAGATTTCCATCCTGAGTCACTAGAACAAACTGAGAAGCAAATCAGTGAATGTGTTGTTCAAATCTTATGTCTGTTGTTTAACATTTCCTGAGCTGTTACCCATTCTCGTGGCTGCCCTGGGCCTCTTTGAAATTCCTCTCAGTCTGTCAAGATTTTGCCCAAAGTCACCACTTGCACCGGTTGAGATGGACACCACTTAGTTGAGTTGCACTTATCCTCCTTTTGCCTGCCAGACTGTGGGCAGGCTGGGGTTACTCAACTGAGTTTAGGAAAAAAAGTGAAGGAGAGCTGGATGCGTGGGCCATCTTTGTGTCAAAGGGCCAAACTTTCATCTCCTGATTATGTTCTTCCTCGTTAAAGGAAGGTCCCTTGTGCCTCCTCTGTGGAATGGGATTGTATGGGAAGCAGTGCATTTGCAGCCTTTTGTGCTGTTTGTTTGAATCTGCTTATCAGCAGATAGACCATGGCTTTTGGAAACAATACATTTTTAGCAGAGGGCACACCAAAGCAGCATCTTTTGCTTGTTCAAAAATGGACTTAAATATCAGAAATAATAGAAGTGGTTAAACAACTCTTTTCCGCTTCTCTGTTTGGATATATCTACTACAGGCACAGGAGAGAGCCCCTTCCCTCTGGATTAGTGTTAAAGTGAGAGACATGGTTAAAAGGCTAATAAAAAATCAAGGAGTCATAAATACTAAGTGATTTTTAAGTAAATATGCGTGGGTTGGTTTTTTTTTCTTCCAAAGGAATGCTCAGCTGTTAGTGTTACGTTTGACAGCTTGTAAAAAGGTGAGTTTTTGCTGAAGAGCAAGAACAGGTTGAAGAGAGACAAAGACATGTTCTGAGAGAAAGAAACCGAGAGGTATCTGCTCCACAGATTGAAGGTGTTGCATTACTCTGTGTAATGTCCAGAGAGGGAGAAATCTGCACAGCAAAATGATCATAAAATACACTTTTGCAAAGAAGACAGGAAATGTTTCTGTCAAAAAAAAACCAAAACCAAAAAACCGAAAAGAAAACCCAAAACCCCACAACCAAAAACAACCCCAAAAAACCAAACCAAAAACACCACCAGTCCCTCTGGCACAGTTTTCCCATCTGGAGAAACAAAGTGAGACAGATCTCTCCCTGCTCTCAAACTACACATCTCAAAACCAGCCCAGTGCCTTGTGGCAGCAGTTTCAGAGCCAGAGCAGGGCACCGTGCCCTGGGCCCCTCTGCACTGTGGCTGTGGGACATGCTACCAGCCCTGCACGTGCTGGGACAGCTATGGCATCTTAACCAAGACAGGGCAATCGAGTAACCCTGCACTGAGCTTGCTATAAAATCATGGCTCATTTAAGTATGTAACTCAGAGGTCACTGCGTTACCTCTGAGAAAAAACACTTGCTGTCTCATTTTTCCCTCAGGGTTTATTGCCAGCGTGATTATATTTTCAGGAGTGACAGGGAGGCCCTGAGCTATAAATCTAAGGGAGATAGAGAGTGAGCTGATTATCAGACACCTCCTTCCCCACTCCAAAGTCAATAACCTCAGCATCTCACAAGGTTACTTTCTGGAGGAAAACAATCTCTCAGCCAGGCTCTGTCTGTTTGCATCTGCTGAATTGTATTCAGTCTGTTTTCTCAACAGCTGGGAAATCAATAGCTTGCCCACCATCCCAGAGCCCCAACAACACAATCTTTTTTTGTAGTAGTGAGCAGGAGGCTCAGGTGGCACTAGGATTAGGTGAATTGGGTTTGAAAAGTGATTTAGGAGGAAAGTAAGTACTTGCTTGAAGGAAGGTCTCTGTTCCCCACTCCCAAAATCCGGCATGTTTATCTCTTCCCCCTAGAAGTGTGGGAGCCCTTTTATTTGAACCCCCATAAATAATTTTGTGGCTTTTTAATGACCAGGTAGCCACTAGACACTATGCAAAACGTTACATTTAGGACAATCTGAAGAAGACATCGGCAGCTTCCCGGAATCTCCTTTTCACCCCGGGGGGTAAGTTTATTTACAGAAAGTTAGTTTTGCTTTACCCCAGTGGCAAGTGGTAAACTCAGCCGATAATAACAAGTCATTTATTTAGCTTCTGAGAAGCTGCTTGCAGATGGGAATCGGATTTTACAAACCGTGTATGGAGGGACACATTTGAAGCAGCCCCGGCGAATGACTCCCAGCGCTGCGGGGCCGGTGAGGAGCGTCAGGGCTCGGCTCGACTCGGTCCCCTCCCGCCTCTCCCGCCTCCGGCACCGCGACGCCGAGGAGCAAGTTAACTCCTGGCAGCGAACATAAACCCCGTGCCGAGGGACTTCGTGTTTTATCATAAATTCTCGCGCTTTACAACACACTTTAAAGGGACTTTTTTTTCCTTTCACATAAATCCCCGGGAAGAACAAGGAAAAAAAAGAAAAAAAAAAAAAGGTGCCCGCTCTCCTTCCCGACACCCGCCCGAGCGTGTTTCCCGAGCATCAGGGTCGTCCCGCCGGTGGCTGATTCACCAAGCAGTTCCCTGTTTGCGGTGCGCGCTGCAGAGCGGTCAAAGCCCAAGGCCGTGCCGGTAATCCCGCCAGCGGCTGGTGCAAGGGAGAAGAAAAATAGCCTCAGATCCGGCTGGGCGGTGGCAAAACCGCGCCGGCGACCGCTCCGCTGGCTGCAGCGCCCGGCAAGCGCCCCACGGGCGGTGGGGCAGCGGGCCTGGCCCGGGCGTGGGTGACAGGGACCGCCTGGGCGGCAGCGCTCCCCAGTCCCCACCTGCGAGATGCGCCCCGGTGTTGCCGCGGCGCAGAGGGGAGGATTAATTAGCGCCGCGCTAATGACTCCTCAGCTTTCGCACTCCCCTCCTTTCAGCAGTCCCCTCGCGGCCCCAATCCGCGGGGGACACGACCGGAGCGGCCCGGCCCGGCCCGGCCCGGCCCACCTGCTGCTCG